>JAIPRN010002200.1:18344-33441 GCA_025469175.1 Geopemphigus sp. TES_GeoC_2020
CCGTTTCAAAAAAAAAAAAAACATTTTTATTCCGATCGAACTTTTCCGAACGGTGCCGGAACGACACGTTTCTAATCCGTTTCGGACGATCGTTTATTACGACGTAAAAAAAAAAACGGAAAAAGGTTTTTTAAAAACGTAAAAGAAAAACGAAAAATCGTCGAAATCGAACGACGACGAGAAGCGTACACATTCGACTCCGGGCAGCCCGTACTTGTCCCGAGGATTCACTCTAGATCGTCGAATTTTTCGCGCCGTCTACCCACCCTCCCTCCCGGTCGCGGCAAAATGTTTCGGCCCGTCCGTTCGATACGACGAAACGCGTCCCGAAACCGAAATGGACTCGCGAAAACGGAATAAAATAAATACCCGTTTGGCGTAGGTCGGCGCCGGTATCGCGCGCTCTAGGGCCAAATAGAAACAATAGGAATCTCCCTCGGGCACGCGAAATTCGAACGCCGATTATCGGTATACGCCGACAACGCGTTAAACACGTACGTTTCTTACCGGTGCCGAATTACGGAATAAATAGCCAACGAAGGGCTCGCGTTATTAATACGGTCGCGTCCTAATTATTCGTAAACACACGTTTCAAATTTCGCTTGCTCCGACGGTCCCAAACCGGATGGTTGGGCGCGTTAACGTTTGGCGCACACGTCCACGCACAACCGTCGCGCGTTTCCGCCGTGATTTCCGTCACCGAACGGCGTACGCGATAAATTATTGGGCGGTGTTCCGGTTACCGTAAACTAACGAAAAAACCGAGCGGGCTACAAAACAGAAAACGTCCGCCCACCGACGGGACGGACAACCGCGTCTAGGAGTTTTAGTAAATTCGGAAACGTTTTTCGGAAATTTTTTCGAAATCCTAGCGTCGTTACACAAATAACGTATATTGCGCGCTCGCGTTGCCGGTCTAGAACGAATTGGGTCAACGGTTGCGGTTTCGAAATGTCGCGGCGGCGGCGGCGTAACGGCATTTTCCACCCGTCGAGATGGCCGATAACGAAACGAACAAACGATATTTTACGCCGGAACGGAAATCGTAATTCGTTTTTTATTTCGCGTCGTTCCGTGTTTTCGTTTACGATTCCTGTCCCCCAACCCGGAATGTTTTATCGCGACGGTCGTCCGATTAGTTTCGTTAACCGTTCCTCGTCGAAACCTAATCTAATACGTACGGTAACAGTCGATTTCGCCGTCCGCCTGGTTCCACACGATCGCCGGGTAACAACACGCGATTAGGACGCCCGGGCGAACGTGACTAGTTCAGGGACCACCGCTGGAAGTGTTCGTCCCATCGAGTCCGACGTACGGTGTATGGGCACGAGAATTACGTGGTTTGCGGGGGGCGTGGCCGCGATTCGGGACAATAATGGAAACGGGTACAAAAACCGGGCGGACTAACTGGTTTTCGTCGGTTTTTGTCGTCGATCGTCGCGTGGCCGTTACGACAATAACATAACCGCGCGTCGTTTTTGTCCGTTCGACGAGAGTGGAAATGGCGACGGAGCGACCGCGTTCGAATATGGTGGACACAACGCGGCCAGGTGGCGACCGAAACGAATCGCGCGGTCCGCCTGCCCCCCATCCCCGCGCTCCTACCGTGTTTGCCGAGATCAACGTCGTCGACGAACGAAACGAACGGTTTTCATTTTTTTTTCGTTGTTTCCAGTAGTTATTCGTTCCGACGCGTATAAACCGTGAACAACAACGGTACCAACGTTTGGTCGGCTCCGTAACCGCGTACGGTAACCGAAAATTCGCTCAGGGTTACGGTCGAGGGCCGAAGCGGGTTGCCAAGGGTTTCGTGTCGGGCAGCGGGAACGGGAAAATGTCGAGCGAACGAACGTTTACTATACTAATACGTCAGCTACGGTAAATCGAATTTCCCCGACTCTCGCCGTTGGCGCCGACGATTTAAGCGTGCCGACCGTCCGCCGTTCGACGTATTTCGTTCCGGCTATGTTTTTTCCGGGGCGTTTTATGTGAATACGTTTCGCGTTTTCCGCGACGACGTGCGCCAACGTACCATACCCAACAATGCCCGCCCGGACAGCGATCGCGCGGCGGAAAACGGCGCCGAGAAATTCGTATCGGACGGTGTCTAGCTAACCTGTATCGGAAACTACGCGTCCGGCCGAACGTTGGCACTCGCTCTTTTCGCTTCGGCTCGGCGAATCCTTTATATCGGCCCCGTCCACGCACCAGGTCCCGCACGAGCTTTGTACCGTCAACCCGTGTCTGGCGTTTCCTCGTTTCCCCGGTCGTTATTAATAACCGATTTGTACCGAGAGTTTACGTGTGACGATCGATTCTCCAATTCCGCCTCTCCCGGCCCCGTCGTATTCTATAATAACGTCTGGGCGCCTAACCGCGCGTGTTTCATTCGCGCCAATCGCGTCGAACGATTAAAATACGCCGGCCCGACGCGCTCCGATCGGTGCGTTCGCGTCGTTTTCCGTCCGACCCGACGGCGTACTAACTAGTGGTTCCGGTCGCCGTCTGTTCGGACCGCCGAAGCCGAAACGCGGAGCCACTAGCGACGAATAAATACGAATTGGAAACATTTCCCGTTTTCGTGTCGTCGTCGTGCGAGTTTATGTAAAACGCGTCGCGTTCAACGCCGTACGACGTCACCATTAGTCGATTTCGTCGTCGTTCCGTACGGCGACAGCCGCGGCTCATGTCACTCGTCGCGTCGTTCGTGTCACGCCGTCGTTTTTTTTTTGGCGGACGATATTTAAAGGACGACCTCGGAACGACGGGTACGCGCGATTTTCGGACGCCGCCGAACCCAAACGTGTCCGGACGACGATCGCGTCGATATTGAACTACGAAATGTGGACCGGGGACGTTCGTAATCGAAAAAAGTCGGTAACCGTTCCACCGGAATTCTTCGGGCGCTTTTAGGCCGTTTTGAAAATGGCGACCAATCGTACCGGGTGTACTTCGTTGACGTTGCCCGTATTATCGAAAACGATTTCTACAACGAAGCCCGCCGGGAAGCCGAATCGAACGATCCCCGCGACGGACGATTTGACGAATTCTGAACAGTAGTCGATGACACAGTGTACGAAACAAAACCGTAAATACGTTTTTCGTCCGTATGGCGGTCCCGCTAATAATAATTACTCGGACAATTTTCGTCGTCGCGGGTGGTAAAAACGATCGGTTTTTTTTTTTTTTATCGAAATTCGATCGTACGATAAAGCGATAAAGCGACCGACGATCGTTTTCGCAACGAAAAACCGGAGAACGAGCGCCGAAATAATATTTCGAGAACGGAAGCGTCGCTCCGTCACCTCACACGTCGGGCCGTGTCGAAAGCGATCTATAAAAACGATCGTTTCCCGAATTCCTCGCGAGTGTGCGTGCATTTTTGGAAAATTCGAAATCGATACATTTCCAAACGACGAAATTACGGGCGACGACGCGCGCGTTAAAAAAAATACGTTTTCGGTAAGTATTAACGGCGGAGGTGTATACGAACGCGTCCGCCCTCGTTTATTTCCGAAGAGATTTTTCCCTTTTAACGCACCGACGACCGTTTTCAATATTTCCGAGGACTTAAACCGTTTAACCTACTTTCGATACGAAATATATTTACACGAAGACGTCGCGCGCGCGCGTGCGCAATCGCGGTATAGCGGAAAATTGATACAAGCGAAAACGCGAAGAACCGGTACGGGGACGAGTAGAAGAACAGAACGAAAAACAGTTCGACGTCGATGCTTTCGTTTTTACCGCCGTCCGTGCTCGGGTAAGAAACGTTTCTAAAACAAACGTCTTAAAGAGACGAAGCTCACGCGACCGACGAGAATTACCCGAAAACGCACCACCGCCGCGCGAGTTTAGACGGTTTTTTCGGGGGCTTGGCCGTATGAGAAGGCGGAGGAGGTTTCGTCTAATGTTTTTTTCACGCGACCTTTTTTATCTTTATACGACGGTTTTTCGTTCCGCGGAAACGTCCGAAATTAAATGTCCACCGTACGGGTACGGACCGACAGAAAAGATTCCGGCGGAAAAAAAGGTGTAAAATAATCGTCCGGAGATGGTTGGAGGGAACATTTTTTATTTCCTACGTATCGCTGTACGAAATATCGACGAAGCGAGAAATTCCAGCGAATTTACTGCCGCCCCGTCGTACGTACTCAATCGTCAACGAGCCGAAACACTCCGATAACTAAAACGTCGAATTTACACGAAAATCGAGTACAAGTCGACTATCGATCGTTCGTATAACGGCTCACTACGGAATGTACCGGCGACGAATTCCCGAATAGTTCCAACGGCGGCCCTGTAAAGCGATTCCGGTCGTAGTAGTCTGCTCGCGTGTCGGCCGGCCCCTTTATTGTTCGCCGTTTGGTTAGGTCCTCCGGCATGCGATCGAGTCGACGCGGTCGAGGCGAATTTCGATTTTAAATCGCCGGACGCGCGCGTCCCTCCCCCCTCCCCGTCACCCTTCCGCCATTTTTTCCGGACTTTTTTTTTAACGGAGTCATTTTTTCGTTTCGACTTCCCCGCGTACTGTTGGCAACATGGACGTCGAAACGTTTCTGGACGCGTGTTAATCGATTTTTTTCATTTCGTTTCTATTAATTCCTCTACGATTTTGCGACGACACGTCCGTCCGACGTTCGCGCTAACGTTCGCGAATAATAATAAGTTACGTTTTACGATATCGTAAACGGGTTTTCGCAATTGTTTACTCGGCGAGCGCAAAGTAAATTCGATTAACTCCACGGCTCTCCCAGCCCGCGGTTAACGCACCGCGTACGTGACGTTACGTCGCGCTCGAAGGACCCATTACGTCGAACGCTCCGTGACCGATGTCGGACCGTCTCCAAGAAGTTTACGGTACACCATCCAAGGGACCCGAGGACGCAACAACGAACGTTTAATTTCTTGTTTCGTACGTTCCGAATAGGTTTTCGCGGTATCGACTCTTATTATTTATCTACGGCGGCGCAATCGGTATAGTTACACGGAAAGTACGAAAAACTAACACGAACCGTTTATTCGCGTTATATTTCCGATTTCGAAACGTTTCGATTAGTAGGCGGACGCGTCGATAGCAGAAACACCGCGACAAAGACGAAAGCCACTCACGAAGCGAAACGTTCAAGGAGACGTTCCGTCAACGTTTCGGACGAATACGACGATTTCGAGTTACTTCGATCGAAGTACTCCAATTGTTTCAACGCTTAACCGTATCGACCGGTGGGAGAGGGGGGCATGAGAACGTGATTTTACGATAATTTTGAAAAGCGCGCGCGCGACTCGTCGGAATTAAGTCGAAGCAACGGTTTATCCAAAGTACAATTTTCCTCCCGACCGCGCGGTACCGATCGCTTTTCAACGGTATTTCGTTCGGACGAATTTTCGTGCCGATTGATTTTCGAAGAAACGTTCGAACGCAATTTTAAAGGTTCCGCGCCACAATACGAAGCCGGTTATGGCAGACGATCGTGCGCGTTTTCGTATTCGGATTAATCGGTACACGAGAGTCTCGGGGTTGGTGGGGGAGTAGGGCTTTACCGGTAAGGACGCAGACACGGGCGCGTGTCGGTGCGAATCGGGAGGGTGTCCAGGGAATTGGCGCGAAATTCGTATCGTCGAATTCGCAATCGGGTTTTTTCTCCTAATAACACGTCGTCGTCTTCCGCCGCGGACTATTTTGGAATAAACGACGTCATATTTTCCCGAATTTAGTATTCGCGCGGTGGCTAAACGTAAATTAAACGTGAATTATATATATATATATACGTACCGTCGGTGAGGCGGGCGACGTTTTCTACTTTTCTCTAACTCCGCGAAAATAACGTTCGCGTCGTGTTTTATTCATTCGTCGTCGTAACGGAACGAAGAAAAAGCGCCCCGGGCACCGGCCGCCGCGTCGGAAACGTTGTCTGTTAATAACGGCCGGGGAAATAAAGGCGCGCGGGGGAGCTTACTACCGGAAAAATCGACGAGCGGCCCCAGCGACCGAACGTGCCGAAAACGTTATATACACTTTCGTCCGCAACCGGCGTGGACACAGGCTGGTGGGTTGTGGGGACGTATTTATGTTCGCGGGGTCGTTCGCCGGAACTTGTTTACCGAAAATCCCCTATATAGGCGGCGGCGGCGGGGGGGGGGCCCGCAACTTTTCGAACGACCCGGTAGCGACCGAATTACCACTACTTATTACGCGACGCGCGCTGTAGTGTTGCGCGCGGTCGCGGGCCCCACATTTCTCGCGGCTTTCGGTCCGATAGCGTTTTACGAGAGCCATTCAATTTCGCCCGGATAAACGGCGCGCCCCTCGTAAAACTCGAAAAACGCTAAATCGAATATTATTATTATATCGTTACGACTTTTATCCGGCGATACGTCCGTTTAAACGGTATTTTATTGCCCGGGCCATTACGGCGATTCGAACGCGCGGCCCTCCTCGTTTTCGCCGTAGGCGTCGTTGTTATTATTATTACGCGCGGCGGACGGTATTATTTCTTTTTTTTCGTTCCGCCGCCGCCGAATCGTCGAAAAGCGCGCGCCTTAATCTCTCGCTATTATTGTCGTTAAACGTTACGAACGGACCGTCCCGTTTATCGTACCACCCGTACCGGGGTACGCGACGCCGTTTTCCGATCGACGATTTTCGCCGTTTTATTCGACCCGGTTTTTGGACGCGCATCCCTCCCCCCTCCACCCGCGCCGTAATTTTCTCGGGACGAAAATATCGTACGCGACGTTTGTCGGCCCGTGTCCCGGTCATCCCGGCGACGAAGTTCGTCGTTCCGTCACTGTTTCCGAATATTCCCTTTGACTTTAGGCGGGCTGCACACTGAAGAAACTAGTTTCACGAAACTAGAACGATACCGATTTCGTGAAACTAACAAACGTATAGTTTCAACAATGTCGTCTGATGACGAGGATGCGTTATATATTTGGTGGCTTCGTAACAAAATAAGGAAACGTAGATATCGGATTTTTAGTCCACAAATAATATTTATAAAATAAACAAAGATAATATTGGTCAAAACGTCGATAACGTTTATGTAGATTATTATGTCTATATCAACGCTATTCAATCGGTACGATAATTACCATTAATACTTTCTTAGACTATTACTTTTTACTATTTTTCCGCTGCGTAATATATAACGCTAATGTAATTATTATATTAAAATACGATATATGTAACATAAATAACGTAAACATGTACATACGAAATTACAATTAAAAATTTTTAATAAAAAAGCCGCCATAACTGACGAAACTATACTGTTGAAACCAAAATTACAAGTTTCACGAAACCGCGGAACTATGAAAAATGTTCGTTTAACGAAACTCAGCGCGCGCGTCTATTTGATTTTTATTTGAACGGTTTCGTGAAACAAAAGTTTCGCGTTTCACGAAATTGGTTTCTTAAAACTAGTTTCTTCAGTGTACCGTCCGCCTTAAGTCCGTTTTTTTACGTAAAGTACGATATTTTCAGACATATCTCGCACATATTTTCAACAGCGTAACGAACGTTTCGAAACGTTCGCCGGGTTTTTCCCGCGCCTTAGTTCCGTTTTACGGGCGGCTAGCGCTAGGAAACTAGATAATCCGCGAAACGTCGTCGTCCGGAGTAGTTTCGTTTTTCGTCCCGAAACGTTTCGTCGGTCCGTGGGTACCGTCCGCGTTCGGTTTACGATATTTCGACGACGGCGTTTTTATTGCACGGACAGACGGCGCCTATTAAACGAGATACGACGCGACGTATATTGTATAGCCGAACGTATTTCGGTACGACGTACAACAGCCCCATCCGTCCTGCTCCCCCCCCCACCCCGATAGCGAGAATTTCGTAAATACGCGAACCAATCGTTCGCGCGAATCAAAGCGCGGCGTGGGGGAGAGCGGTTATTCGTTTCGGTTGCGTAACGTTAGTTACTCGAAACACGAACGACGCGCAATCACGCCAAATCGATTTCGGATTATGTGTACTTACATGTTGAAAACGTCCGTCTAGCTGGTCCGGCCACGCACGTCCATGTTCCGTCCGAATGGTGGTCGGTGTCGCGAGCGATCATTTAGCGTGTTCCCTCCCCTTTCCCCGTACACGAGAGTAAAACCGGTCGGGACTGGGCGCGCGTCGTTTTAGGACATTACCGTTCCGGGATCGGTGCCGATGTTGTGATGGGGGTGTGAGGTGGAGAGAGAGAGAGCCGAGTCCGATGAAAATGTCACGGATATTGTCGAGTGCGCCGCGGGCGTCTCGCGTGATTTCGTCGCCGGACGGTCCGCGTCGAAAAACGTCGCAGACGCGACGAACGGATTCGATTCGTATTTTTTTTTTTCGTCACGAATTCGGCCTATTCACCTGTTCGCCGCGATTCGCGTCGGGCGTCGCGAACTTTCGGCACTTTCCGCGTGTCAGAACGCGAACGAACGCACACTATGAATGGGAGTGAATCGCGCGGCGGCGGCGGCGGCGGTGGCGACGACGACGACGACGACGACGACGACGACGACGCCACCGCCGCGTAGAAGGGAGGGCCGTGCGGCGACGCGGTATACTAGTGGCGAAATCTGTAATTATGAACCGCGCCGTGGTTCGGACACCCCCCGCGCGCGCGCGCGCGCGCGTGATGTATACCTACGCGGCGTAATATATTTTTTTTACCGTGGTTTTTTTTTTTTTTTTTTTTGGGGGGGGCGTTATTATTTTTGGCGCGAGTACGGATATCGTACGTGTAATTTCTTTTACGGAACGTCGTCGTCAATTCTGTTTCGCGCCGTCCACGTGCGTACGGTAAGTAAAGTCAACCCCAAGACGGGATCCGGTCGTGGCCTTTAATAGTCTACCGAAACGACGAACGGGCCGTTTAACGTACGAAAACGGTCGTCAATCGCTAATCGCGTTTAAAGTTCGTTTACCGGACGAAATCGCGTCGACTAAACACGGCCGAAACGGCCCGAACTTTTTAACTCGATTTCAACTTCGACGGCGTGTGCCCGGCCTCCGCTTCGGACCCCCGCGCGTACATGTTTCCCGTACGCGAATAACAACGATACCGGGCGGCCGCGCGTTTTAATCGACGCCACGAACCAACCACGCTGTTCATAAATAATACGTCGTCGCGATTTACGGATGTCTCTTTCGAACGGACCGCACCCGCGATATTCGATACGAACGTGAGCCGTACGGTTTTCTTTTTTTCCGTTCTTATTTTAGAAAACCCTCTCGCGTACGCACGCTCGTCGCGATGTTACGAACGCTTTCGGTCGTCAAAAGTCGAAACAATCGTACAACGGTTTACGCCGCTCGCCGACCATCGAATTCTCCGCGCAATGGCCGGGACGTATATACACGAGTGGGGGTGGGCTGGGGAGTTACTTCGTCCGCGGAACACTTTGGTACGGACCGAACGTCGGCGCTACTCGTGTCCTCCCGCCCACGGTCAAAGGGTAAAGGATCTCGGGAGCCTATTTGGAACGTTGCCCGTGAGTTAATTTCGGATAAAATGCGACGCGGACGCGACGATCGGGAAATCGATAAGCGGCCCGACGAAGCTGAACCCGACCGACCGGCCGTTGGTGGCTCGGGGACTATTCGCGAACGGAGGGACCGTGGGAACGGCGGGCACGTTAATCGTCCGCGAGCGGACCGACCGCCGATCGTTCTTCACGGTGGCGTGATAGGGACGGGCGAACGGACGGACCGACGTCCGTGTACCGGTAAACGTCTCGGGGCGGACTCTATTTTCGGCCGTTTTCAAACGGATTTTCGTAGGCTTACGGTTTCGTGGACTCGACGACGGGTGCGTCTGCGGGTTTCCGGCGCGCGTAATTGACGGCCAAAACGGCGGCGGCTAATAGCGACGACGAACTACTCGTTCGGCCGCCGATACAGTTCGACCGGATCTCGCGTCACCGATGCGCGTCTAGAACAACCGCGCGACGGAATTTCTCTCCGACGCCGTTTTATACGATTAATTGGCGACCGTTTGTTTTTCGATCGGTTCGAAACGAGTTAGACTTTATACACAATCGACGTTTTTCTCGTTAAAGGACGGTCGTTAATTCGATAAATGTACGTGGCGCGCCGGCGATAACACACGACATTTGTCTACGGCGGTAGAACGGTAAAAGGTACGCGCGAAACCAGTTAAACGAATACCGAATACGGTAAAGGCGATTCGCGGTCGTCAATAGGTCTAATGTCGCGAACAAACGGTCGTCGGCGGTATTTGTATATTAAAGGCGGGTCGGACAATACGAACGGAAGCGGTTAGGTTAGCCCGGAATAATGGCGAACGACTTTGGCCAGTTCAGGCCGGACGAACGGCCGATTTTCGTCGATCGAAAACGCCTACGTGCGGACGCGACGATCCGTCAGCTTGTTCGACGTTCAAATACGCAGTACGTACGCGTTTATTTATACACGCGCGTTGTTGGCGCGCGTGTTGTTTTTATTCTCGTAAAAAAAGAAAAAAGGGACAGGTGGCGCTCGTCGGCCGTTGTCGTCGTGTTGTCGAAACGTCCGTAGTGGAATGCGAGCATACAGGAATTTCATTTGCCCGACAGACTCGATTTGGGGGGGGGGGGGGGGGGGAGGTGAAATACGGACGCGGGACAATAACGGGCGCGTAAAGGAAATTTTATTCGGAGAGGAAAACGGAGGCGAGTTTGTCAGTTAAATCGAACTTTTTCAATTTCGGGGATAAAAAAACGACTACGCGCACGTTCGAGATATTCTATAAACTGAATATGTCCATTCGGACGACGCGTTTGTTTTATACTATAGCTACCCAATTCACCGATTCCGTTCAGTTTTCGATAAACGGAAACGACATGCGCGTACGGCCCGCCGTCGGGATATTTCGGCGTTTAAACGTCAGCCGGCGGCGAACACGTTTCGGGCCGAACGCGGACCAGTAAAACCGAGTAACGCGAGTAAAAAATCGACCGAACGGCGCCGAATTCGACGTCTGTTTAGCTCTTGTAGAAAAACCACCCGGACATCCGAAGTTTTAAGGCGCGTAAGAACACGCGCGTTCCGATATATTGTACGTTCGAAACACTTTCGCGTAACGCGAATTTACTAAAAAAAAACCTACGCGGTAATTATTGAGTTTGGCGGAAGGGACGACTGAATTATTTTGTGTAGCCGGAAAGCGAGTGAAAAATTGCACGTGTGCGTGGAATAGCACACGCCGGGGTCGTACGGTTAAGGGTATTCGAAATCAACAGGTACCGACGGTGTGCAGTTCTTCTCTCTGCGCGCGGCCGATCCCGACATATTTACCCCAACCAACCAACCCCCACAGCCGTCCGTCCCGTTCGCCGACGACGTGGTGGCGATTAACGACACACGATCGTTTACTTTAAGCTCGGGGACGCCGACGCCGTAGGCTACGACGCGCTTGGTTTCGGTATCGCGTGCCCGCGTCGTCTATTTCGTACGCGAAACGCTCGCCCGACTACCGGCGGCGACGACCATTCTCGTTGTTTGCCCACCGTACGGTCGGTCTAACGGTGTGTACCGTACGTGCGTGCGCGTATTTATGTAACGCGTCGGTCGAATCGATACGGTTCGCCTTGGCCCCGTACAGAGGGAGAGAGTCCGAAAGAAGACGCCTTGCCTCGATCGCGAACACACACACACACACACACACACACAATACGATATTACGTGCGCTCGAAAATATTTAAATGGGTTGGTTATATTATATAATATATATATATATATATTTATAGATATATACGCATGAGGGTGTGTGTGGTCGCCGAATCGATAAAAGTGGAAGCACTACGCGCCGTAGTAGAGCGAGTGAGGCACGGACCGGGTGGGCGAGGGAGAGTATGACGCGCGCCCGGTTCTATCCCGGCACTGCACACTACGCATCAAAAGGTTACCATGGAGACCCGCGTTAATACCACCGCCGCCACTATCCCCCGTCCGTCGGTATTCCTCCCCCTCGTCGTTGATACACCGGCGGGTAGGTTCCGTCCCACCGTGCGCGCGTACGGTTCCCGGTAATTCCTGCAACTCTCTCCGGTCCGGAACGAACGGTTCGTTGCCGCGGCGGGACTCGCCTCGCCACCGCCGTCAGTGTGTACACTCCGACGCTTCGCCTCGGAAAACCTGTCCCTCACATCCGCGCTCCGTCCCTTAATCCGTGTCCGCCGTTTTTACTTCTTTCGATTTTTACCGACCGATTATTACCGTCGCCGTTATATTTCGGTCACGGGGGGAGTGGGAGAGAGACGTACAACGAGCGAAACGAACGCCGGCCTAAAGGGGTAACGAAGAGGAAATACAAAGTGTAATTAACGGTACGACGACGGAGCGAGCGAACGAAAGAGACCGACGAAAAACAAACGGGAAAAAACGGCGCTCGAATGAGCGTTTGGCCGGGCACCCTCTGTGCCCCCTGATCGCGACACCCGGCCGAGACCCCAATAATTCACGCCGCTTTCGAGGAAACGCGTCATTTTTTTATCGCGGTCGGGGGTGGCCGATAGAGCGGCTCGTGAATTTTAATCGCGACTTACGTCCCTCCTCTCTCACTT
Organism: Geopemphigus sp. TES_GeoC_2020; assembly: GCA_025469175.1. Taxonomy (NCBI): domain Eukaryota; kingdom Metazoa; phylum Arthropoda; class Insecta; order Hemiptera; family Aphididae; genus Geopemphigus; species Geopemphigus sp. TES_GeoC_2020. The sequence continues at coordinate 30,894 of JAIPRN010002200.1, forward strand.
TCTCTCACTATATATAAGGGACGCGCCGCCGAATTTCCTCGCACGCGCCCGCCGATCCCTTTTCCGTACGAGCGGGTTTTAATTCGTCGTACGACGTTCTCCTTTGATCAACGTCGGCGAACGATTGCGCGCGCACGCACGCGCCCCCGTCGTCTATAAATAAATAGAACGTCCCGAAAAACGTCCGAGTACGCGCGCGCGTTACACCGCTCCCCCCGTCTCTGTAGACACGACAGTAACGAAAATAAATACGTTTTTTTTTTTAAAAACATTCCGTCTCGCGAAAAATGTAACGGACGATCTCGTTTGTCGTACACACACACCCACACACACTCCTCACGCTCCCGTACTCGTATAACGTTTTTAATGACGTAATTACGGTCTTTGTACGAGCGAAACTCCGCCGACGGAATCGCGCCTAATCCGTCTTACCCGGCGGGCAGACTTTCGAATATTCGACGCCGCTCGCTCCGTCCGTGTTTAATCCTTTCCCGCCCCCCACCGACGGCTCCAGGGATAAATAAATAAAACTCGAAATCGAATTACCCGGTCGGTAATCTGGATACGCACGTGCGTATTGAAAACGAAGCCGGCACGTCTTCCGATTACGGCGCGACTCTCGAACGGGATTTCGACGTTGTACGTGCGCGTACATGTCCCCCATCCCGGTGTACATCCGGTGGCGGGCGTCAATTCGTCGCGCGTATTTCGGGCGTGTCGAATGAAAACGTAAAAAAAAAAAACGCGTAATCGATTTCACAAGCGGACGGTGGGTGGGGGGGCTACAAAAAATTTTGGATAACTAATGAAACCCTCGGTCGGGTCGACAAATTTTTGCGTATTTCTTGGTTATCGTCCTTGCGCCACGATTGTCGGTTGGCCGGTACTCGGAAATGAATACTATTTTTTTCTCAAACACGATCAGTCGCCGTTATTAAAACGTGCGACTAATTTTCGTGATCCGACGAGCCGCTAAAAGACGTTACGGCTGTCCGAAATTCAGGATACGTCCGGTTCCCTACGCGCGGTAAACGCCACGGCGACATTGTTCCGAATTAGAAATATTTCCCCGGTTACCGTCGTCGATAGGAAACTATTCGTTTCCCGCCATTTGGTCGAAACCCGCTCCGTTGTCCACGCGGTGGACGCAACGCGAAGCGAACACATTTACGCCGTTAACGATTCGGTTCGGACGGAAACCGAAAAAAAGGTTATTTAACTCGACGCTCGGCACTTATCGCGCCGAACAAATTCAATACGTACCCGTTAACCGCAACCGCGTTTTTCCCCCCACAAATAAGTCGCGTTATTTACCGATACGATTTCGTCGTTCGAAGCGCCATTTGGTTTGGCCGGTGATCTAGGAATTCGACGAACGTACGATGAAAACCGTCCGTGTTCGGCGTTGGTGGAATTTCGTCCGTCGACGAATGAAACGTTTGAACGAATCTTCCGGCGGACGACACGTCGATTCGTTCGCGGCGCTCGGTATTTGGCGATTCGCCGGTTCGGGGGAGTGGTTATATAGGACGTCTGTCGGCGGGATCGAAACGGGCAAATGAAAATACGCGACGGAGAAACGAACGGAACGGTTTTACGGGACGACGAGTGGGGGCGGACATACGGGTACGTCGGCGTCGTAACAGAATTCGATTAGACGTCTTTTCCGGGTCGCCGGACGGGGAAATATACTATCGGTTTGCCGAGTTTATCGGATACCGGTAACGTTCGTTCGGCCGACGACGGCGGTCGCCTAATGGACGCGCCCGTACAATCGATTCCGATTTTCGTCGCCGGACCGACCGACGTTAATTATTTTCGGGCCGCCGGACGGGAGAACGGCCGCGCGCTCGCGGAATACGTAATGTGTTATCGGACGACGCGCCTAAGTACCGTCGCTGGGGACGTTTATTTCCGAGTGGCGGAATAATATTAAGCGTTTTCGAGCGTTTTACGCGCGCGCGCGCGATTTCGACGGAACGCGGGGATGCGTCGGCGTGATTGAAGGGACCGCCGAACGGATTTTCGTACGATTCGGCCGACGCTGATAGCGGCGGTTTTTGCGATTTCTCGGCTCCGGTTTTTTCCCCCGAAGTTTTCGGGCGTTTTCTGTTTTTTTTTTTTACGACGCGTTTTCGTTTCACTCGAGCGTATCGTTTATCGGTTTTTTTTTTTTTAATCGACTTACGGTTTTCGCGATTTTTTCGGCTTAAGTTTTCGGGCGTTTTAAACGTTTCCGTTTTTTTACGAATATTTCCTTTTTTCGTTCCGCCGTATTATTATCAATCGAAATTTCGAACGACGAAATCGTTTAAATTACGATATAACTACGATAATAATAATACTTTTCTCCACGCGCGTTATTATCGAGAAAAGTTTCGGCACTTTCGGACGCATATTTTTCTACGGACGATACGGAAACATAAGGTATATTATAACGCGCGTATACATATATATATAATCGAGAATAAATCATCTCGTAATAGTAATAATAGCGCGCGCTTAATGGTAAAACTTTGAAAATATATTACGCGACATGTTTATACTT
>JAIPRN010002201.1:0-33437 GCA_025469175.1 Geopemphigus sp. TES_GeoC_2020
TCTAGGGTAGTTCTAACGTTTATCGAAATATCGTCTTTAAATACGTTATTATAGAAAATGACGTGGAATTTTACGGTATTAGCACTTACAATTATGATGATCCGTGTATATCATTACAAACGGTTTGGTAATAAAGCGCCAGGACACTAGTCGCGGGCAAAACTACCCGATTACGAATTATAAAAATACGAAGGGGATAAACAAATAAATGAAAATTTACGGCAAGTGTGGACGGCGTACGAAAATGGAAAACCGAACGCGACGTCGTATTAAAGCGACAAAATAACGAATTCGGCCGAGACAATGTTCCCGCGGGAACGTTAACGTTAACCGTGATACGTATTATTGCCTTCGTGTCCGACGGTTCGTACGCGCTCGAGGTTCGACTCGCGCAAGTTTAGCGATTTATCGATTTGCGCGCGGACGAGATAAGTATTTCGTCCGTTTCCGAACGCACGCTCTTTCGCGACGGCCGTCCACAAATTACCATACACATACACACATATATATATATACGAGAAGAAAACAATACCCGAAGTCGAGTCGCGTACGTATCGTTCCGTTAGATTCGGAAAACAATACTCGAACAAATCCGCCGTACAACTCGCGCCCGATATATTTCCGTATTATTTCGTCGAAATACCGATAGCGGGTTTTCAAGTGTCCAAAGGCGTTCCCGCTTTAATTGTGCCGCTATCCCGAGACGTCCGAGGGTGTCCGTACCGGTCTCGATTTTCCACGTCAACGCCGGATCTATATAACCTATACGGAATACCGGGTGAATACAGATTTCGGATCGTCCGAGGCGCGAAATTGGAAAATTACTACCCGCGCGCTTGTTTCGATCGAATTTTCCAAATATCACGCGGTTTTCGAAACGTGCGACGAATATCCGCCACAGTTTTTTCCTCGCGATACCATTAACCGCTAACGACGAACGCGGTTGAATTATTTAAAAACAAAACAAAACCCCCTACAATTAAAAACGACACTTAGTTCGCGAGCGTCGGGACAATTATCGTCGCAATAATGAATCCGTAATATAGGCGTAATGCCCGACGCGACAATTAACCGCGTACTCGATTTATTTTTATAACTACGGCCGTGTCTAGAACGCGAACTCGGTTTTTTGCACGCTACTTTGCCGCGTCGTTCCCCTCGTCCGCGTTCCGTCGCTACAATAGCCAACGATCGAATTGCCTTTCTCGTTCGTCGCGGCCGCAAAAGGTTCCCGGCAAATTTCCATTCCCGGGGTTCGGTCATCGAACCGTTCGTGGAACATTTCGAGACCGTTTACGAGCCGGCCGTTAAACAGTACCTCGAACGAACGTAAAATATTTCGTTCGTCAATGGCCATCCAATATTTCCGATCACGTTGTACAACCGATCGATCGTTAATAACGCTTTCACCGTTCCATACGCGTTACGGTAACAAGGATATTGATCGCAATCGCTCGGCCGTCACACCGTTATCAGTCCCCGGGACGATAATACGTCGTTTACATTTACGTAAAGAGTAAACGTTCCGCCGCGCCTTTCCGCTTAATGCGGCGTTCACTTCGAGTAAATACGTACATAATCGGCGTAGAATTCGTTTAGAATAATCGACCGTTTGGTATAAACAAAAACGTTTACAGTAAACGGTTAGTAGGTTGATACGCGCGCGGGCGCGCCCAATGAACCAAAACTCCCGAAACTGCGCGAGAATACGCCGCCGGAAACGGTCGAAGACGCGCCGCGACAATATTTATATTCGCAACCGAACCCGTGATATCGAGACGGATAGTGTTTTTCTGTTCCGGGACGTTGTTTAACGATCCGTTCGTCCGAATGACGAGCGAACGGTTACGTACGCGACAAAATCGCCCGGGGGGTTCGTATACGGCCGCGATATTCGGGCGCATATGGGCATGGAAACTACGCGCGGCTATGAGACGCGAACCGAATACGTAAGACCGTATTTCGATTACAGGCGGCGACACGGCGCGGTATAAATCGGTCCAACACAATTAACGCGGACAACGATTCCGTGATTGTAACCGAGTCGTCGTTTCAGGGCGCGTCAGTGCGACAATGCCGAAACGTCGCGGAACACCGTGTCCACGAATAGGCCACAAACGACGTCACGGGCGAATAATACGCGAAAATGTACGGCCCCGGCCGCCGTACCCGAATAACGGACCGGGTACATAATTTCTACGTACGATCGGTGTAAATGAATCGTCGGAAACGACGCGTAACTTATCGGGCGCCTGTACCGTCCCTAGTAAACGCAGCTTGGATAAAAAACCAACTACGAACTACTTGTAATAGATACAAGGGCGACAGACAGGCGCCGGACGAGTGGCGACCGGCCGAAAAGCGTCCGGTTACGCGGGCGGCTGAATTTCGGCTTTCCCGAACGGTAGTAATAATAACTCAGCCGCGGTTAGGGCGGACGCCAAGAAAAGTGTACGAACGCGTATAGGAAAACGTACGGAACGGCTCGTTAAAACGACGCCCCGAGCGTCGTAACGACGGCGACGGTTTTTTTCGCGCCGGACTACCCTTACGAAATAACTTTACGCGATCGCCGCGTTCGCTATAGAAACGCGCGCAACGTGCCCGACGAACGACGCACGGCACTCACCCACAACTCGCCCGAGTTTTCCCTTCAATTTTACACGTTTACAGGCCAAACGCGTCGTCTATGGCGTGTGTCGCGAACGCCACGCGTTAGTTTACCGTCGTAAATTCCCCCCCCCCCCCCGTAACGGTTCGAATCGGAAACTTCGGTGAACTCGTTTCGTTTAATCGTTCGTAGAATTCCCATAAATAAACTAAGTTTTCCAATATATATATATAATCGATAAATAGAACGAAAATAACGTTTAGACGAATAGTATAACCGGCGTCGTGTACGAGAACGCGTTTCGTGAAATCCGTTAGCGGGACGTTTTACGCGCGTGTTTCGAAATCAACCGAAAATTACGCGTAAAAAACAAACTCCGCCCGTCTTAGTTGTGTTGGCCCGACAACGCCCGTGGGTTCTCCGCCATTTGAAAGTGTGAGGACGCGAAGCGTACAAATACCGTACGGGACCGGCCCGGACAGATTCGTGCGCGCACACTCGGTCGTCCACGAAACCACTCGTCACTCCGAACGGTTATGTCGAATTAATTTATCCTATTCGCCGAATACGGAGGGCGTACCCGGATAGAGGGTGACGGATAAGTTAAAACGACGATCGAATAGACTCGAATCGCACTGCGTACGATTTTAGGCGCATATTCGGTCGGTTTTCTCGTTTCGAGAAACCGTTTCACCGTGATAAACGCGATAATTATATACATATATGCGGATTCACGTCGCGCGACGTTTGGCATTAAGTCGACATTCGTGATTTCGTACTCCGACGAAACATTTTCCGGTCTACTTATTCCGACGATTACTTCGGTCCAATCTTCGGTATCTATATTATTACATTAACCGCGAGACGTTCTTTGATTGGGTTTTGAAACCTTATATATATGTATATATAATTACGGTCGTTCTATATATATATATATATATATATTTATTTATTTACCTTCGATCGGGATTTTTATCGAAACGGCGATTCTATACACTTATAAATAACGTTAGCGCTTTTTGTTTTATCTTATATATACATATACGAGATAATAGGAATTATGTATAATCTTTTTATATTTACGTAATTATTTATTTATTTATAATCTCGTATAATTCGTATAACGAACGATAATCGAAAGACTTATTCGTTCGTACCCGGTTAAATAATAACGGGACGTCGATTTTACGTTTTCGAACGGCGATCCGCGTTTGCGTAATTCGATCCGCCGTTTGATATTTTCGAACGATCGTTTCTAATATCGAGTTCGCGTGTCCAATCGACACTATACGCGTCGTCGTATTTCGATTTCCGAAAAAGGACCACCGTTTTCGGCAGCGCGGACGTTGTTCGTTCGGCAAATGTCCTTCCGCCGCGAATTTCAAACGTATTTAGATCGATTTTCCAACGACGAGAGAACGCTTTTCGGGCCGAACGAAACCAACGTTCGGCACCGGATTAACGCGTCCGCGAGAACAATTTCGCGTTCGGGGGTTTTATTATTCCGTCGCTTTTCGTTACTCTATTAACGGCGACAAATGTGTGACGCAACGTCTAATCGTTTTTTACGAACGACGCGAAGATCCATACCGTACGAAACGAAAGTTATTAGATTCGCGCGGTTATATATATATATTATATCTGCGATCGGAGCAGCCGTCGAAGCGCATAGCCGATATAATACGGTAATTCGTTTTCGGCGATCTTCGTGCGCGTACGCGAATTGTATTTTTTTTTCGTTAACGTAGCTCGACGATAATAGCGAATAAAAGTATACGAAGTTCGGTCCGATCGAACGTGAACGGCCGACGTGGTTATTAGCGATTCGTATTTGGCGCGTGGCGTCTGTTTACCGTCGATTCCGCTCGACTACGGGACATACGCACCGGCGCTATTAACGTTATAAATATATATATATTAGCGTCGAATACCTGTATGGAGAACGACGACGCCGGTTGTTTGTTCGTGTCCCTTGTCCGCGCGACGACACAATTATCGTCTCCCGGGTGGAAAATAAATGTTCGAGTAATTACGGCAAACTACGGCGACGGGTCGGAATTATCGAAACCGGACAAAAAGCGCCGCGAATCATACAGGACACCGGGTCGGTCGGAGTCGCCGTCGCGGCGTTATAAACGAACGATTTCCGCCCGTGACGTTTATCTCCGAAATCCGCGACCGGATTATCGTACTCGCGTGTGCCGTCGCAATAGTCGACGGTTCGTTACGGTTGTCGGTTATTCCGTGCCGTTTCGGGCACGAAACTGGACGAAAACGACGGCACGCGCCCGTAAACCGTTATAATTCTCCCAGCGCTAATAACCGTTCCGCCGGTACCGCCGTACAGTTTTAAAATGTTTACGCGACGTACTACCGGTAACGTCGTTTCAAACGGCCGTCGGCGGTTTCCGTCGAAGAAATGAAACGCGAATCGGCGCTGTTTGTAGCTTATATAAATAAGCGTAACACACGAACGGCATTTCGACGATTTCAACCGGTCCGTTGGCTGACTACCTGTCGCCGTCGTTCCAATCTAACCCGTCCCGTTTGGGTTCACGTCGGACAGCCCCAACCCGGGCGACGAAATTTCGCCGAAAAACCGAAAAGTACACGCGTTCAAATCGTTAAATCGTAAAATTCGTCCGAATTTCCGGCACTCGCCAAGGCGCGTAATAACGTAACCGCGAGATTTCCCGTCGCGTAAATACAAATCGTACGCTTCCCTACCCAACAACACCGGTTACGTTCGGCACTTTATATTGGACACGTGCGACGACGAATATACACATACACTCGCCCGCCCGCCCGTCGGATTACTACGTACGGACGTAATGTAAATACGCGCAACCGAAACGCCTATTTGGAAAATCGATTTCGGTTTCTCGCCGCCGCCCGCCACGATTCTCATCCCCCCTCTTCCATCCTCCCCTCCCGTATACAGGCGCGTACGTTTCTCAAGCAATTCGCGTCGGCGAACGTAACGAGGCACTAAACAGCGCGGCGGTTAGTTCCAGAAACAATACGGGAGGGAGACGCGTTCGCCTAGTCCACAGCGCGCGTCGCGTGTACCGTTGCCGAATACGGTCGGCAATTTCAATGGGAAATCCGCGGACGTAAATTCGATTAACATAAACCCATAACCCCTCGTCGCCCACAATTGCCGCCACGTCGGGACGGAATAAATTTAACTCGCGTTCGCCGTAACGAAAACGCCTCGTAATCCGCTTCGGCGGAAGATTATCGCGTCCGAATTTCGGAGCAAATAATATTATTACGTTAGGTCTCTTGACCCGGCGATGAGTGTGTGTGTGTGTGTATGGGGGGGGTGTGGACGAGCGGAAAAGGACTTTACGAGACGTTAAACAGACAACGGTTCGGACCAAACACTCGGGAACTTAACGACCAAACATATCGGCGCGTTGTTGTTATTCGTCCGGCAATAACGACGTTCGCGTAATCCGTTACGCGCGTCGTACGAGCGTCCGGCGGACGAATCGTTCCGCCCGGCGACGATTACCGCGGGTATACATTTCCTCCCCGGGAACGGTACGATCGTAGTAAAGGAACCCGCCGCGTTTCCGACGTACACGACTACCGTACGGCCTTTAATTGCGGACGAGCGACGATCGTTCGGGCGAAACGCGACGTTATTTCCATCGCGGGAAATAACGAATTTCGACCAAGAGTTCGGAACGTCCCGAATTTAGGTCGACGATTGTCCGCCGTATATTTCGGGAAACTATCCGAAACACTCGGCGCCGCCGATACGTCGAACGGCTTCCGAGTTTGTCTATAAATAACGAACGAACGAACGGGCGGGCGGGCTTACCGGTACGGTCTAACGCCGCGAACAAAGCCGGATTAACGAAAACATAACGAGGGCGCGACTAATTCCGAGTGGCGGATAAATCCAAATAGTACGAAACTTCGTTTGATCTGGGGGGTTGGGGGTGTTTTCGGTTTTTTTTTGTTTAATTAAATAATTACCGCGTAACGAACGCGCGAAACGATTGTCCTATTACGTCTTGGACGGTTTTTTTGTTTACGTTAATCCAACACCGGTCGTCATTACAAACTCGTATCGAGATATGTTTCGTCTTCCGTCGATTGTCGCGTATTTCGTGAGCGTATTTAATGGGCGCGTCGAGTTATCGTTTACGTTTTTAAAAACGCCGTTTTTGTGACGCGGAAAAAAGAAAATTTTCCCCCTGGGGATGAGGAACCATTAATACAGCCCGAAACGTTTAATATTGTAAAACGTCCCGTGTGTGGCACGAACGTAAACAATTTGCGCAAGAACCGCCGACGTCGAAAAGACTCGCAAAGAGAATTTCGAGGATTTTTCTAAAACGAAAAAAAACTACGTACGACGATCGTGCGGCCGATTTGTTATTATTTATACTATTAGCGTCTTCGTTACGCAGGACGACGACGATTACCGAAAATGACGCGTTTACGGAATATTAATCCGAAAGCCGCCTCGGGCTTTTATTTAACGTGCACGTCAAATAGCCGCCCCCGATCTTTTCTCGCGTTCGTTCCGAATCCAAGTTCGCTCCTCCTCCTCGAACGGTAATTTCGTCAAAACCGTCGTTCGCGGTTCGTTAAAACGGAAACACGTGACGCGACCGACAATGATTCGATTACGACAATAGCGGCGACGCGGTTTATTACGGTAAACGGTATACTGAATGTACCCGAAACGCCGTCGTTAAACACGTTACGATTGCACGGAATAGCGATGATAATGAAACGCTGGACGGTAAATGCTCGCGTCTAGAAATTGCGCGGTTTTTCTCGCCGTCTTAAGCTACGTGGTATGCGGGCCGGGTGGCGGAATATTTGGCTCGGGTCGTTGGCGACTGGCTAAAAAATGTTCATCGGCGAGAATCCGTCGGAGCGCTCGGCGATAGTAATTTAGGAGCGCGAACGTCCGCGTTCGAATACGAGAAACTGTACAGTCGTCCCTGTTTCGGCGGTAAAACGCGCGTTCACGATTTTGGGACGGATTCGATTCGCGAACCGTTTTCTCCTGGCCGTTTGATCCTCGATAGCCGGACAACGGACCGGTGAGTGTCTCTCCCATAGGCGATTAGTAAATAAACAATATTCGTTTTCGGGTACGCGGTAGACTTACTCGCCCGAACCGCGGACGTAAGCCGTATCGCGTCACTTCGAGCGCGTTGTTTCGGACGGCGGGCCACAACGATTATCCCACAATAAGTACTTCGGTCCGCTCGCCGTCGTCGTCCCTCGCGCCGAGGCATCCACTTGGCCCCCCCAAACCCGTCCCGTGTACGCGCCGCGGACAAATTGAGATTAGTTTACTCGCCGCCGTCCGCTGGTGGTTGGCTCTCATCCCGTACCACGCTATATACGTATACAATACGCGAATTCGGCTCCCCAAAACAAATCGCGGTACCCGGACGGCGACGCCCTTGTCACCGAGGTAGTAAACCGTTTTGATTGATGACCACCGCCAACCCCGTGGCCGATCGTCGGCGGCGGCGGAAAAGACGAACCCCGAGCGTGGTGTCGCGTCGGTTATTATCGACCGAGAGACGGCGACGGCAATCGCGCGCGTAAATATTCACGTAGCGTTCGAATGACCTGATCGGTCAAATGTCGACGTGTCGTTTACACGGACCGCGCGTCTATCCAAAAACGGTTTTCCATACCACACGCGTACGTGGCGCGAGTAAAGCCGTTTGTAATGTCGGACGTTCTCGTTTGAATCGTAAAAGCGACCGGCTAAACGCGTCACGGACTATAATGACGCGGGAACGGAATCCGAACACGTATTTTCGATTAGCGCGTGAAAGTGTTACGAGGTCCCCGACCCATAGCGCGGCTATAAAACACGTCCGGTTAACGAGGACGCGGCGAAATTTTCACCTAGCCTCGGAACAATTTTTCCCCGTCGAAATTCCCGCGTCGGCCAACAATAACCATCACCCGTTACGCGCTGTCCGCTAAGTTCGCCGTTCCGTTTATCCGTCACGAGCGCTAAAAGCTTCCGGCGCTTCCTTTCTCGCCGTCTTATTCGTCCAATCCATCCGGTCCGAATTGTATACGCGTGTACGCCCGGCCCGTCCGAGCCCGTCCAATTGTAATCCGTACCAGTGGTCCGCGTCGACGAAATACGGTTACATTTACGGTCGGCTTCGATTAAGCCAGCCAAGTATGTCGCGTGGACATTCGGTCGGCACGATTGCTAAATCGGTTGGAAAAAAAAACGACGGCGCGTTGGCCTCGCGAAACGAGCGTCGGGATATTCTACTTTTTTCTTTGATCGTCGACGTTGTACTATTGGAATACGACGGTAAAACGTTTCGAGCTCCGTACGTATTCGTACAACGGACCTATCGTCGGGAAACCGAAACGAATTACGCCGTTCTCGGCATATATACGCGATTTAAATTGAACCTCCGGAAAAAGTATCGTGGCGGAATCGTAACCGTGAACTCGAGATAATTCGCTAACTTCGAAGAGTCATACGCGCTTTGGAAATGTCGTCCTTTTCCGGTCGATGTACGGCGTCTGAAATGTGTACCGCGACAACACGTCACCGTCGTATCCCGCGTACCGTTTGCACGGCTAAAACTTTGAACCATCTCACGAGGGTTTTCGCGTTTCGACGATCGTCCGTAGCGCGGGCTCGGGAGTCGCCCGAGTACACTCGGAAATCGTTCGGTCGACAAACGGCGGTTTACAAAACCTTGTCCGAAATTCCGTTACGCGGCCGTGGTTGTCGCGTTACGCGGACCGGGCGGACGGTTAGTCGTCGTTATTATTCGCACGGAATTTCGGGCCGCGTGTCGTGTATTCATTTCGATCATCCCGAGCGGAATAGAAAAGGAAACGATTTTTCAAACCGTTCGGGCGACGGCGCTTGACTAACCGCCGGGCCATTAGTTATCCGCGCCTGGCCGTACAAGTCGCGCCGCGCCCGCGAATCGGTTTCGTCGACGGGAAACAGTGACGGATGTCCGTACTAGCCCCGAACCGACGGCCACTACTGGTCGAAATATTCCGATCGTTTCCGTTTTGTTCCCGCGTCCGTCGGTTACGTTAGGAGATGGCGGGACGTCCGGCCGCGACGCGATTTGTGTGTGTGTTTTTTTTTCCCCCGGTCGTCCGATCGAAATACGTAACGTTCTTCCCGTCGGATTCCGGAATTCCACGCGATTGGTCCCCGCCAACCTTCCCGGGTACCGTACCGTACCACCAGCGCCCGACGGTGTATAGGTTTTACACGCGCCGAATATTTCAACGCGTAACGTTCCCTTTTTGTCAAACGCCACGAACGTTTTCTCTGACAAATTTTCGTCACGGTACGAAAACGGGCGGGGGAAAAAAAACGAAAAACTTGTGTACGGAACTAATAACGATTTTCTGTTTTTAAAACGCGCGAATAAAAATCTCTCGATCGAAATACCGGGCCGTTGTCGACTAACGTTTTTAATGTTTCCGAACATTCGCGTAGGTTAGTGTCGAACCCGTCGGATTTTCGACGAGAAACAATTCCGATAATACGAACGCGAAAACTTCGTCGTTCCAACCAAATTATTATTCGTTACGGTGTTGTACGAAAGCGGGGACCATCACGATCTCGAAATAATTCCACCGGGTTCGGCTAAATATAGCGTATCGATAATTAAAACGGGTTCCGATGTTGTTTACGTAGGAAAATCGAATAAGTTTTCGTACCTAAAACGGGAAAATTTCCCGGGAACTTTTCGTCGGGCGACGTTCCGATAATACGTCAATTATACGCTCGACGATCGCGTTCGGGTGTTTTCCGGAGAAGTTTGAGAGTTTTCATTTCGTTTTTACCAAAAAACGTCGGAAAGTCAATCGTAAATAAGGACCGCGTTGTGTACTTACCAAACTATCTCGTGCTATACTGGAGGAAATCGTAATACGTTTCGTAACCAAAAATAAACGACGGGAAATATATATATATATATATATAAGCGAATTGAACAATGTGAGTAAATCAAATAGTTGAACGTCGTCGAACGGGACGTGTTCCGTCCGTAAATAACGATGACATTATTCGGACAGGTGACGAACGGCGAAGAACGCGTGAACCGCTTAACGTTTTTATTGTTTTCGTTCGTTTCGCGGTAACGATTCGACGTAAAAACAGTTCCAGAGAGTTTTTAATGGCTCTCGGGACTTACAAATAATTTAACGGCCAAAACTTTTCGCCGTTGTATTCGTACACAACCAACCGTCCTCCTAATGGAACGTTATCGCGTAACTCGTCGAAATAACAAACGCCCGCTCGTTTCGATACGTTTACGTCATTAGGATGCCGAAATAATTTACTTTCGTGTCGTTTTATTTCTCAACGTTCGTGCCCGGATAGTTCGCGGCCGGTAATAATTACTACCGTCCGCCGAAATATCGACGATTCGCAATCCCGTCGAATTTCGTCGGCGGTGCCGGCGAACACGTATTAAATACGTTCTCGTCCGAATAAAAAAAAAAAAAAAACGTAGTTCGCGCGATCGATCGTCGCGGTTTATTTCGACCGAGATGGTCGGACAATCGGCGATAAAAAATAGAATACAGCCGGAGAAACACTTATCCGTCCCGGACGTTTTGCTGTTTTTTCGTTTTCGGCGACAACCGAGCTCGTCCGTGTTTCAACCGTCCGAATAACGTTAATTCCGCGGAACGCCCGGTATCGAACGAATAATTCTATCGTAAAAACTCGCCGACGTAGAAATAATTGAATAGTTTTTTCGAACTTTTTCGTCTTCGAACGATTATCGGAGCCGTGTTCGTGATTGTCTCCAACGCGGTGTTCGAATTCGCGAAACGGAACGCAAAACGAAAGTTGACAACGAAAAATGAAACCGATAAAACGGCTGACGTTATTCGTTTTCGGGCGACGTTTTTCGTATTTTTTTTTCCACCACGCCGATACAAACGTGAGCGTACGTGTATACAAACGTTTTAACGATACGCTCGTTAATTACCGCACACCGCCGGCGTCGCTCGAAATCGTTTCACGAATTCGGCGATTCATCATTGCTTTGGCGTTGTCGGGCTACCGAAATCATAATTATATTTCGTACACTCTCGGGGACGACGCAATGATTAATGGAACGAGGGCCCGTCTATAATAGATACTCGTAACGTTTCGAAACGTTTTTGTTTGTCGTAAGCCGATCTTCGCTAATCATATACCGCGGTTACCAATCAAAACCACAGTTACCGTCCGTAGACGTTGATAACCCGAAGTTTCGCGCCCGAGACCGTCCAACGAGAGCGGCGACGATTTTACGCGGCGGATATTCGGAAAAATACTCCGAAAATTTCGTACGTGCGCGCACGTAATACTATTCGAATTGACCGACGGCTAATGTTCGTCGCGTTAAACGGACCTCGGCTACGGCCCGCCGATTAAACGATTTCGTCGGTATATTAATAAAAATTCCTCCGAGAAAATACGGATCACCGCGCGTAATATTGCCGACGATAATTACGCGAAGAACGAATAGGATGGCGCCCTTTTTTTCCCGGGCCGACGACGGCCGTTTCGAACGGAATTTACCAATTTATCGGACGATTTCGCCGAAGAATGTCGACACGAATCGATTACTCGTGTAACACGTAAAATCCGGTTCCGCGCAATTCCGTAATTCGTCGCACCAATATTACGGTACTAACCGAACCGGCTCACTAGTGCCCGTCATCCGGACCGCGCGTCCCCGGGACACCTCCGGTAAATATTCCGCGACGGCCGTTTGTTATTTTATGAACGGGGCAAAACTTTCGCGACTCCGTCTGGAAACGTTGTGCACGCCCGTCTCGTCGTAACGAACATCCCGCTGTGTTTGTCGCCGCCGTGTATCCCTAAACCCTTTTCGACCCTCGGAGGGTCGACACAGATGCAGATTATCTATAGCCGGCGTGTTCGGCGTGCCAATGGGTGTCCGTCCGACCGTTCGAAATCGCGCTCGTTAACCTAACGTACGTACGCCGTGTCGTCATTTCGGGCATTCGTTGGCGAGAAAGAACGTTACCGAATTTGTGTCCGAACGTACACGCGTTTTAACAACAAAACGACCGAACGAATACGTTTCGTATTAGGCGTTTTCTCGCGGGCTTATCCGGACGGGCAATTCTCGTCCTTTCTTCGAAACGTTCAATCACCAGACGCCTAACAACGTAAAGTAACGGGCACAGCGGCACAACACAATGGCGGCCGATATCCCCTCCTCCCCATTGAAACCGACCGTCAACGTACACACGTTGCCCCGTGAAACGTCGAGTAGCGGACGACTTGCGTGTGTTCGTCCGGCAACTAACTATAGTTAGTTTCGTGCGTTACTAACGTTACGGATTGGTGGGAATCGCGCGCGGACGTAGTGTGGACGTCGTTGGACGCGACGAGTTCGATCGACAGTGAAACCGACTCGAGTAGGAGTGAACGACGGAACGTAAAAGGAACTCGCTTTGTTTGACTACGTAGCCGATGGATCGCGAACGTTTTACATCGAAAAATACCGTTTATCGTTGGCGCGTGAGAAACTATCGGATCCGCGATCGATATACACGCGTACTTTTTTATGGCCGTTTATTACGCGCCATTGTCACAGAACGTCCCCGGGCGCCATTCGCTGACGGCGAAAATAATACCAAGTATCCGTGGTTGCCGACGACGAATAATTAATTATTAAAAACCGCCCGCGAATCGCGTGCCTATTTACGTATCTAACGAACGCACTCGTGCCGAGTGCGCGGGGCTATTGTTACGGTTTCAGCGTCGCGTCGGTAACAAAGGACGCGCGTAATTTGAGCGAAAAATACGACAGTATAATAACGAGCGTGGTAACGAATACTCTACCGGTTTAGTACGCGGGAATAATTTGGGGGGGAGGAGGTAGTGTAAAAAG
Organism: Geopemphigus sp. TES_GeoC_2020; assembly: GCA_025469175.1. NCBI lineage: Eukaryota > Metazoa > Arthropoda > Insecta > Hemiptera > Aphididae > Geopemphigus > Geopemphigus sp. TES_GeoC_2020. Next base: position 13,525 of record JAIPRN010002201.1, read on the forward strand.
GAACAGGGCGCGTATTGTCGGCGTTTTGTCTCGTTAATTATTATTATTATTGCCGTGGTAAAAATCTTCGAGGCGCGCGGAAATATTAAAAAGTCGCCCATTGTATCCCCGAGTATCGTAAAACGCCCGAATAAGTAACGGGAATGGCGTGTCGTTCGGCTCACCGGAACAGATCGATCGTAAGCATTCGCGTCGTATTTACCGGTAAAAAAAACACTTGGAGTTACCGGACGAGCGGCGAGGATTACGCGACCGAGAACCGGTCCGCCGTTTTTCGCGGGCACGGCCGTTCGTTTGAAAATGGACCGCTCGCGCCGGCGACGGGACACCGCGTAATAATCGACCGCGCCTCGGTCCGCGATTTCCGTCGTCGATACCGCCGACCCGCCCCTACGCGTAACCAACCGAACACCCTTAGGCGCCGTTACCCGAAAATTAGAAGCCAAGGGATAGTTGTGGCGATCCTAATCGGTCGTTCGGTCACGTCATATCGTCGTACCCATCGAACAACAAGCCCATTATTCCGTGTTGTTTGCCCGCAAGAGAAACGCAGAGTGACGTATCGGTGCTCGTTCGGTCGTACAGACCCTTCGGAGAATCGCGTTTAAAAACAACCCCACCATCCCTCTCTCGAAATCGTTAGAATCGGAAACCGATATGGGTAAAATATTATATATTTGTATACGCGTCTAAGCTTTTATTACGTGCCGAGAGTTTAAAACGCTACGTAAAATATTTGTCGACAACTTTTCCGAGGAGGGGGAGGGGTGTATTTTTTTTTCGTTCGCGATTTACGGATCGTTTTCAATTACGTTCGATTCCCAGGGGTGGGAATCGAAAAATTAAATCGCATTAAGGTAACGACGCTAAATAGTAAGGCGCGCAAACGTCAACGGACCGCTGTTTCTCTACACGAAAAATGTTTTCGCGGAAAAAATCCTAAAATGTCCCGTTATCGCCGAACGCGTGTACCGAAAGTAAACATACTTTAAACGGTCGGCCACGATTTCCGCACAAACAACACGCGTACGTTTTAATTTTCAAACGATTTCCAAGATATCTCGCCGAATTACATCGCGTCGTTCCCTAAAGGTCAATTACATTCCCGCGAATTGCTGCAATTCGCCGCGTGTTTGTTCCCGTACAAATCCTGCTGCAACTCCTTGATTTTCTTCTTCAAAAGACATATGTCGTCCTCCTTCGAGGCGTTTTCGTCCTTCAATTTTTGCACCTGACACTTCATCTCGCTGTAGCTACGTTCGCTAACGTCCTTCAGCTCTTTCAGCGAGTTCGTCAAGAATTTGATTTTGCATTTACTGTCGTTCATTTTGTGATTCGCCTCGTCGTACTGCGCCTCCATGTCGCTCAGCTTCCTGCACGTCATCTTCACTTCGTTCAACAGCGACTCCCGTTCGATTTTGAACTTCTCCTCCATCCGGCACGCGCACAGCTTCTCGTCGGCCAATTTCGATTTCGCGCATTTCAGGTCCTCTTCCATCACGCAGTTCAGCTCGCTTATACGACGGCACTCTTTCGTGCATCCCTCCAGTTGCGATCGCGCCTTACACAATTCCTCTTCGCCGTAGATCAGCTGCTGCTTCAGCTTCCGAATCTCGCAAATTTTCCCGTCCAATTCTTTCTAAACGACAATTACAAATTACGTACCCTTCGTAAAACGCGCGCGTCGTTTCTGTGACACGAACGATTATCGGCCCGGCGATTACCGTACGGACGGACGACGCGCGCGATAAAATTGCAACGAGCCGAAATCGGCAACAAATAACCCCTCCCTTTCATCCCCCTATATCCCGGGCGCGTAAACTAGTTGTAAAAAATTGCGTACGATTCCGTAGCGAAAACGACGAGACGTTCGAAAGTACAGTATTAACCGGGGATGGGAGGCAACAACAGCCCGTCGCGTGTCGAAAAACGCGATCCGTTCCCTGTTCGAGACGTCCGCCGCGTTCAACCCTCGTAAACCGTAATAACCGAACAACACGGCCCGGTACACCCCCCCCCCGCCGCCACCCGGCCGAAAACGACGGCGCGTACTCGAAACTACGCGGGCGCCGTGCGAATAAAAAATTGGCGCTCACTTTCGCCGAACACAATTCGTTCTCGAGACGTTTTCGGTTTTGTTCCGACTCCGTCAACTTGGACTGGAGGTCCGCGATGTTACACTTCAGCGTTTTTACTTTCTCCGTCAGACAATTATTCAAACTTTGCAACTCGCAGTACTTGAGCTGCCATTGGCATTCGTCGGTCGCTATTTGCTTGAGCTTTTCCGATTGAACTTCGAACGCGCTCGCTAGCTCGCTAAACGCCTTTTTGTTCTCCTCCAATATATTTTCCTTCCATTGTTCCAATTCTTTACGTAGATTTTGCAATTCGTTCCTCTCGGCCACCATCTCCTCGTACGAGTCTATTTGCCGCGTCAAGTTGCATATTTTGTCGTTTTGGCAGGCGATCGTACTGTTCAGTTCCTTTATCGTGTCCTCGAGGTAATTCTGAAAACGTACGCGGCCCGTTGTCCAATATTTCCGATTCGCGCGCGCGCCACGTCGGTACTTACGTCTTTGCACGAATTCATCGTGGTGGCCAATTAAAAGTATAATATGTACGTAAATGTAATAAAATTATATTCGCTCCACGGTTCGTTTTTAAATGTATCGAATTGTGTTCGACTGTTTGTTTACAATCGTATCAAAACGCCGTATGTTTCTATACCGATGTATTATCAAATAAAACGAAACCGGCGTGGGCCGCGTAAATGGCGATCGCCGCGAACTTTAGGCCGCTAACCCAACATACTCGGATCTATCCGGGCGCCGATAGCACAGGTGCGAAAAGATTGGAGACGTTTTCCGGCGCGCGTAACGTTACACCGCAATCGTTCGGCCAGGAAAAAGTGACCGAAAAACGCGGGCGAACGCGTTCGTGGAACACCGGCGCGCCGCGTAACGACTCGAGGCGTAAGCGCGCGAACTGGGCCCGACGTGCGGCCGGGGGCCGAACGGTCCGGCGACCGACTCCGGGAAATCGCGTTTCGATCAATCCGACGTTACCGGATCTCCGCAATTGTCCGAAACGGTAATTACATTCGGCGTTCGCCGACGGTCGGCCGGCTTCGTCGTAAAATTACGGGCGCCCCGTGCCACCCGATAATTGAATTAACAGTACCGACGGCGTAAATTGAACCGTTTTTCGGTATTATTACCGCCGTACGCACGGGCGGCGTGTACGTACGGCCTTTAGTGCGGCGCCACGAACGTTGAGAACGCCCGTGTCGTTTACGCAAAATTAACGCTCGATGAGTACGTACGGTCTCGTCGCGTTCGCCGAGTGCTCACGTACGTCCGAAAACGCCGTACGACGGCGCCCGAATACCTCCGGTACTTCTCGGCCGTTCGTTTCACGCGGATTCGTCTCCGCTGAATTACCGCCGAAATAATTGCGCGTGCGGAATAAACGTACGCACTGGACAATCGACGGGAGATCGAACGGTTTTCTATATCGCGTCGGCCCGTCGCGATCGTTGTCGAACGCCGCAGCTAAATGACGAATTACGTTTCCGGGTTTTCCTTATTCGCTCGCGCCGGCCAACAGTGACACTACGCGCCGCTTCGCCTCCGATTATTGCCGACCCCCGCGGTCGGTCGGGCCGCCCCTTATTTATGTCGTCGGACGAACACGCCGGACTAAACCGCCACCGTGATTGTCGTAATTTCCAGGTGAACATCAGCAGCTCGTGGTTATTGCCGCAAAACGATTTCCCGGTTTTCTATCGGCATTTCAGGGACAGAGTGACGTGGTTCGAAGCCGACGCCGTGTGCCAATTCCACCACGCTCAACTGGCCACAGGTAAGCGTATAGACGTATAAACGTTTTCGCTATAAAAACCCGTGGACTTTGCCGATTGCCGTAACGAATCGCGTGTATGTCGCACGCACGTCCGTCCGATAATACGGCGTAGTCGAGGTCGATCCCCGGCGTGTCTGGTCGTCGGACCGTACGAATCGTACGCGTTGTTGTACGTCACGATTCCGAAACCGGACCGTATCTGCCGTACGACGGAATAATATCGACGGACGAGAAGTCGCGGACCGTGTCGTTTTCTTCGTGTACCGTAACGGTAACAGACCGATCGCCAGCTAGTTCGGGAAGCCGCCGGGTCGAACTTTGATTACAAAAATACTAATTAATTTCGGACGCTCGGTACGGAACGTCGAAGTTCCGAGACCCGCCCGGGCTTTCGCTTGGCACGAATCCCAACGGGGACCATGTCGTACTGTATTCGGGCACGATTGGGTACGCGTGTTTTTTTTCACGCGCGACGTTGCCACATTGCACGAAGTTTATAATCGTCGATTCGTCGGTGAACCCGAACACACACTGACAACGTTCGCGTCGCGGGACGACGTCATAATATATATATATATAAGTGGTACTTATAAAATCGGAACTACAAAATTAGAGGCGATGCCGACGGGCGGTCAGAACACCCGTGTAGAAATGGTCGATCGTTTCGGACGACGCCGACAATTTCGATTCGCCGACATTTTCGGCAACTCGAATTTCCCCAAAAACACGTACGTATTCGTTTTTTCGACGCGTATTCTTCTCCACTTGGTTCCGTCGACGTTCAAAAACGTACGTTTCTTCCGCGTCGTGATTGTTCCGAGGGTGGTATAACCGGAGGAACAGTGTTGCAGACTTACGGACGTTCGAAATCGACGGCGAGAGATCGTTTCTCTAGCGCGCCGGTGCGATTCACGACGATCCGATACGGGCCCGCCTTTCCGGATTTTCCACCTTTTCGGCACACGAGCCCCACTGGTAGCAAGGCCGCGTCGCGCGGACCGGTAATATCTTTCGACTACCGGAACCGAACGTTTTCGGCGGCGACTTTTCGATAAACGATCGTGTGTTTCGGCGTCAGCGGTTGTACCGCTTAAGCGTCGATAACGGTTTTCGCGGACCCGTCAAACGGAACGACGGACATAATTATCGGAGGGCTGAATAGGATTCCCCGAACGAAATCGCGGCGGGAGCCTGTTAACGAGAACCGAACGATATTGATCCGCCGTGCTCGCCGCGGCTCGGGCGCGGTGAACCAGATACCGCGCAGACACACGCGACGGCGTCGACAGTGTAAGTACGCGGGCATAATACATATTTCCGAAAAGGACCGGCCCCGAGGCGGAAAATTAAAAACGGAAATCCGATCGTCGTGACGTTAGTGGCGTTAGCGACGACGGCGTATCGTTGACGTTCGTTCAATTATTCAACGGCGCCCCTCCTGTACATTAGCGGACGACAAGACCGTACGACTAATTAATTACCGGGTGCGCCGTACCGACTCGGCTCATTACAATAATTATCGGAACGTAGTGGTCCCGGCCAGGCGGCCTGATTCGTATGCCGTAGATTAGGTAGACACGCGATAGAGAACGCCGAATAGACGTTCGCGCCTCGTCTAAAAGGTTATCCGAACGAAATGTCGGCGTACGTTTTACGCGCGGCGACTATATTACCGTACGTTTTGCCGTCGTCGAAAAAAAGCGATCGGGAAAACGGAAACGGAGTATCGTCGGAACCGTCACGTCATTTTAATTAAACGCGGCGCCAACGGACGAACGAACTAACGAATATATTGATTACCCGTTATTATTGAGAAGAGGTCACCGCGCGTTGTTCGAATATTTTTATTTTTTTTTTTCGTCGAACGATTAAACGACGCGATTAACGTGCCACAATTTCGCAAAAATATCGAAACGAATCGAACAATTAAAAAAACCCCTCGTTCGGAATTTCGAATCAACGGCGCGTTTATTATTATCTACGTGAAACGCCGAAAAATTCCGTCGTAACGACATTTGATTTTTTCGCCCATTTCCGACGTCGCGGATAATGAACACGTCTTCCGGACGGCGAACGATTCGCCGCGACAAGTGGCGGCAAAAATATCCGAACCCGATGGCCGGCGGACCCCCGAAAAGTGTGCTCGGGCGGCGACGACGACGAATTGTGTAATCGATGAAAGTCGTCCGGCTTATGAGGCGCGCATTGCGCGTTAACGAAATAGACGCGCGACGGTCGTCGTTCGTTATCGGAACGTACTGGAGTAGCCAGCTCTTCGCCGACGTCGAGACTCCGTGGTTTTCGTGAAGGGATATAACGGCGACACCGCCCGGGGATGGCCGAACCGATAACGTGACGACGACACGCCTGACGGTACGCGACGCGTGTACCGCCGCACGGCGGAGACGTAAAAGCCGATCGGCCGTATCCGTATCGCGTCTTTATTCTAAAGGACTCGGAAAGCCGTACGTTCGCAGTGACCGGGGAATCAACTTTTACGCGATGTTTCTCGTTCCGCCATTGTAGTCGCGATCCGTCCACCGACGAAATCCACAAAATTCCGAAACGTGTTCGTCACACTCGTAGCCGCGTACCAAACACCGATCCAAATTATAAACACGAATATTTCGGGAGGGGACATACGATCAAATTCGATCCGTTCGGTACAACGGGAAAACGTATCGTTCGAGGTCAAATTGTCTTTGTTCCCTAATAATTTCGAAAAATGTGTTCGAACGGTAACTACGATTGAATGGAAAACTACGTTGTCGTCACGTTCGGATTCTCGTTACTCCGGGACGGTAGACATTCCGTAAGTTTTTCAAAGTCGCGCGCTTCAATTCGAAAAATGCCTACGGTAGTTCGTTAAACCCGTTTGTGTGTGCAGTTATATTCCCAAAATTGCCAATATCGAAGTTTCGCGACGCTAACACCCGGTCGGTACAAGCGGCGTATGTTTACGAACTTCGCCGACAAAACTTGTAAGCTATTCGGGAAAACCTATTCGAACACTATTGCCGGCGCGTTTTTCGAATATTATTCAAATTTCGCTGTTTATTCCGAAAAAGTTTTCGTTCGTCGTTACAACCAATATTCGGTACAAGTTTTTGAACAACAACAACAACGACGACGACGACGACGACGACATATTAATGGAAAATAAACGATCGCTGTCGGGTGCGAATGAAAATCCGAAAAAAATATATACGCCTGTATGCGCGTTGCAGACCCGAAGAATCGTGTTTTGATTTCAACTCGTTAAATAGGGTGTTTTTCGAAGTTTTCGAATTCGTTTACAAATAAAAAAAAAAACCCGTATCGTTATTACGAATCGAAACGTGTTTTCCGAACGTGTCGTCGAATGTAGGTTTCCGTTCTAACGCGTAATATACGTACCTATATACATTAACAACGATCGTCGTATATATTTTAGAAAATGTCCATACGCATTCCAAAATTTGTGTTTTTGTTGGCGATAAACGCGTAGCAATAACTGCGATTAGTATATTCGACATGGGTCGATATACATACGGCGAAATAAACGTTAAACGTAAATACGTCGAAATAATAACGATACATAAAAAATACGAAACGCTTTGGGGAGGGAACAATCGTCGTTAACGACGCTCTCCGGTCGATCCGAGTGTCGCCAAATAAATATTTATGGCTGTGTCGGCATATCGTACGCTCGTGTTCCAATACGTTTGTTCCGTTATTGACGATTCGCGGCGGGTAACGTATAAACACAATCGCCCGTGCCGGAAAAACTCGGACGACGTTCGCCGTCCGAAATTGATTTTCGAGAGGTTCGCTAGTACTTTATCCGGCCGTGTTTGAGTGGCGTACCGCGCGCGGTTGGAAAACCAAACGACGAATCATTTAATACTTTTGAGCCCACTTCGGCGTCGTATATCGGCCAAATAATCGCCTCGCGTCGTCGACGATACGAGTGCAATGGCGGCGGGCCGAAATCGACGAAACAAATGGCGCCTGATCGTTCCGAGCGAACGATAATATCGAGGGTGGGGAGGTCTGTCGGTCACGCGTTTGGTTTGTCCGCAATATTCGCGGACATATAATATTATTATAATAATTCGCGCTACATCGACGAAATAATCGGCGATTCGTCGTCACGAGCGTCGAAACAACGGCGTTCGGAAACGGGAAAAACGAAACGGTTTTGACCTATCGCTGATACACGTCCCGAGATAAATACGAAATACGTTACGTTCCGGCAAACTATTATTCGACGATTATACGTTTTACGCGGGCACGTGGGTTCGTTCGTAAAACCGACCGAGTTAACGGTCGCGTCGTTCCTTCGAATTTTCGCGTAATTATCTAACGTTCACTCAAAGAGTTGAGCTCGGAAGTCGCGCGCGCGGTAACAACGTCGAATACGTTTACGAAGGCAACGGCGAGTCGTTCGAATTCGCCCGTCGGTTTTCGAGTAAAGCCGAACGAAAAACGGCCAGAAAACCCGAACGAGCGACCGGCGCTTTTTTCCCCAGAAAGCCCAGCCAAGCGTCGCTTTTCACGTAGATAAAAGGTCGCGCGTAAATTCCGCGGATTTTCGAGGTTCAAAGAACATGCAGTGCGTGCGTGCGTGCGTACTACACCTATTATACGAACAACGAAAAAAATCGGATAATGGGCGAATTCCGCCGATTTGCCGAAATATTTTTCAGACCGTTCCTTCGTTACGTTCGAAACGTTTTTCTTTCCCGAAACCACGGCCGGACACAGTTTATTCGCCGATTAGGTTACGTTTTTCGTCGCTCGAGCGACAGGGTCGTTAAATCTAACCGTATCGCGTATACATTTCGAGGCACGTACAGGTAACGTTCCCGTTGTTCGCAAACGAATCGTCGACACCCTTACGCGTAACGATCGGCTATTTCGTTCGCGCTTGCGACGATCGGGCTGTTCAATCGAGAGTGTCCCTATTACGGTTACCGGGCCACGGATCGTGTCTAGAACGTCGAACGGAAAAAACAAAGTTTAGCCGCAACGCTTCGTTGTAACTAACCGGTCGTAGTTGCCCCGGAACGATTTTAGCACCTTATACACCTGGCTCTTCTAGCTATGTACCGCGAATCGTGAACCGACGAACGCGTCTGTTACCGCGTTTACGGTATAAGCGTCCACGTTCCAGATGACCGATGGAAACGACCGAATATGGACACCGAAAAACAAAACCCGCGACGGTCGATTACCAACGAACGATAGCCGAACAGGGCGTCGCGATTAATAAAGACGATTTTTGTCGGGAACGTGAACGCGCGTACGTACTCGGCCGCGAATTTCCTATAAAAAATTTCGTATTTTAAAGTCAACGTATGAACCGGCAGTACTCGGCGCGGAGTATACGGAAATAACGTGTGAACGCGTACCTACGTTATTCGAAAATGTACGGGCGGAAAAGATCGATTCGAACGACTGGAAAGCTGCGATTCTAACGTTCAACTCGCGTTGACGGCTATATCCTCGACTCGGAAAACGCTCGATCGTTATTTCGCCGACGCGGAATCGTGTACGAAATAAATTGCGGCGGGGGTGTTTTTTGTATTCTAGTAATTAAAATTTACCGTTAAATATTTATACGGCGTTCGGAACACACGAGTATCGCGTCAGAAAAATTCCGCGTCGTATATTTAAAAAAAAAAAATAAAAACGTATTTATAAATATGTTTTTTATTGTACTCGCCGGTATTTACTCGGCTAAATAATTTCTATAGGTACCGAAATAATCGAATTACTTCCGACGAGCTAGGCACCGCGTCCGTGCTCAAAGTGGCGCAAAATGTCAAGAAGGTCTGGTGAACTGTACGGTATACGCGTATTATACCGTTTCGATGATCCTCGCCAACCGCTCCCCCTCAACCCTCCCCGACATATATTTCGCCGTGCGGCGCGCACTGGAATACAAAATTATTTCCTAAATACGCGGGAAACGTTTCGGTCCATCTCTCCCAACCACTCACACACACACACACACGCACACATATACGCACGACCGATTTTTTCCGAAATATTTCCCCCGTACAGTGGCTTATTACCAATGTGGGGGAGATGGGTTTGGAAATAAAATCCCTCCCGAACATTTTTAGCGAAAATTAATTTCCTACCAGACGTATATATTTAGTCAATAATAACGAAAACCCAAAATATTTTTAAACTTCAACACACGTTGTAATATAACGTGTTCGTTAAAAATCTATTAAATTTTATAACGCGTCTTGTTTCGTTAGGGTCGTCCGATTTATTTATTTAAAAATCAACTCCTCCCCCCCGAAATGCAGGTTTAAGTACGCCACTGGCCCCGTGTAAACGAAAAATCCAGCGCGACGATTATATCGAAACGAAATTCTACGACGCTGAACGAAGAACGCACGTTGCCCGTCGTTGAACGTGTATCCGTTTGGAATATCGCTCCGAAGTGTTTCGAGAAAGTCGACCTCGATACGATTTAGGTTACAAACGGAAACTTTCGGTTCCTATCGCGTTAATAGAATTCATTACGTTTGTCGTCTAGTATCCATTATTTCGAAGACGTCGTTTGTGTAAAGTACATATATGCAAATAGTAATTTTTCTGGGTCGCTCGACGGTACGCCGGAATCGATATTAGGAATATTTCGTTCGTTTCGAGCGTCTAACTTGTCTCGTCAAAATCTGAACATTTTCGCTTCCGATATCGTCATTAGTGCCCGTGACGTATTCGTTTTTTCTAACATACGATCGAATATCGTCTAATTCGTTGTAAACGAACGAACAAACAGTTCGGACTTTTCTCGTCGCGCGTTATAGCGATTTATTCCGATACCGGTTCGGCAAAAGTGTATCGCGGTGGAACGACTACATTGTCCAGCGGAAATGACGACGTTTCAAAAATCGAATAATTTCCTTTTTTGTCAGACCCGTTGTTCCCGGGCCCGTCCGAACGAAAGAAATGTAAAAAAGAAAAAAGCCGGGGACGCGTTTCCGACGGCGTCAGAAATAAAAAGTCCCTTTGAACAACGAACCCCATTCGGCAAAAAACGTGTCGCGACGATATCCGTGAACAACGTACAATGCAATATCACATTTTTCGTTACATTTTGTCGATACGGAATCGGTTAAAACGAAAAATTAATCGAATTCGATTTTCGTTTTTCAAAATAAAAACGTAATCGTTAAATTTCAATAGCTCTCGGTTATTGATTAATAATTTCGTCGAATAATTATTACGTTGTCGATTATACAATTTTCGAACGATTTCCGCCAGCGCTAAAGTGTTACACGCAAAATAATAACGAGAAATACTGAATTTTACTATAAATAAATAATAATATATATATTATATATAATAATAAACCTACGACGTACGTTAACGCGATTACAATATTCGTTCAATTCGACAACCGGTTTGGAACAGTATTGTAGTAAACATGAACGGTCCACCCAGCAGTGGTCTCCTTACGCCCGTTACGATGGTCAATTACATACGTTCCGGTATCGACTTCGTAGGAAACAAAAGTTGTTTAGCTCGAGTTGTGGAAGTAAATAAATCGAGACTACGTTACGAAACGGTAGAGAAAACGGAAGATTTTTTCAAAAAAAAACTATTCGAAAAAAATGTATTCTCTCGCGTTAAATACTCGTCCGTTGGTGGATACGTTCCGTGGAAAAGTAGTAAACGACAAACGTTTTGTAAATCGGCTACTTTTCGTTTTCGTCGGCGATTACTGTTTCGGTTCGTATCCAGTCCTTGACCGAACGCGTCATGTTACGTTCAAAAATACAAAAACACTTTTTCCTCGGCACAATAAACGCGTAGAAAAGTTTTTTTTATTTTTTATTAGAACATTCAATAATCTGTATCAGATTCGATACAATAAGTCGAAGCGAATTACTTAGATTATTATATTATCGTGAACGTTTGAGAAAAAGACTGTCTTGCGACGGCACTTCGGCGATGGTTTTCGTATTTTTGTTTTTTTGCCGAATAGCGAAACGCGCGGACACAATGAACTACGGCAATATCAACGGGCGATTGGTTTCGAAATCCGTCTCGTTCGAAGTTCGCCGCTATTATTTTTTACTGTTTACTTACATTGAAAGTCGCCAGGACGACGCAAATACATAATAGTTGTTTATTCTTCGCGACCAACGATTCGCGTCGTTTCTAAATTCCAATTCACTTCCTATGCTTCGAGATATTTTTCGCGAGCTGGACGATTTATCGTTTTCTTTTTTCACCTTTTTCGTCGCACTACCCGTTATCCGTTTCCGGGCAACCGATTTTGATTTTCGCTGGTTTTGTTCAACGACGACAATGGAATCGGTATATTTCCTTACGGAATTTCACGGATCCGGCGTTAAACGCTCGCTTTAATACTTTTAAATAAGAAACACCGAACGAATTTTTTCGTCATTGGCCGAGCGACGTGTTTTCGAAACTTTAAATAAAATCTCGGATCGTTCGCTTAATTTCTTTTTCAAACGCGTAATTAATAAAACGAATTCGCTAAATAAACCTCCGAAATTGACGTCACGAAATATCGTCCAAGAGCCGACTGTTATATTACGCTCGTACGTGACTACTCTCCCTCCTCCCCACCCATACCCATTTTTAATTCTGTATTCTAAATTCGTACCGAATTGGTTTCGGTAACGGACGTACGGAAAATGCGTTGAACATATTGACAGCTACGATTCGAAACGCCTTTCTCCAATGACGGGCCGTTTTCGAATTTGATCGTAGCCCTTTACGTACACGTACGTATTTAAAACGGTTAATTAAAAACGTCGGCTTTAGTTATGCGTCACTCGGGTAGATTTAAAAGAAAAAATTTAATATATCCTCCGATTCCCGACTCGTCTATTAATAATAGAGTTTTTCCTGCCCGAGACGAAATATCGTAATCTTCAATTCCCGAAGGAAAAACGCCGCCGGTATCGTCAGATTGACAGTCTAATCGAAGGAGAAGGAAAACCGCGCAGGGTCGTTGCCGTTCGTACGAATCACGTTTGACGGCGTTACGGGAAATTGCGTAAACGACAATATTGTGCGAATCGATTACTTCGACGTAAACAGTATATACGCGTAACAGACCGATATATGTATAGATGTTAATTAATTAAACGTAGCGCGTTTTATGTCGTGTCGTTTTTCTAACAATTTTGACGTCTCGTTCGAAATGGCTCCGATATTAATCGCCCTAAATACAACGAACCACCCCTATCCGGTCCGCGAGCGATAAATATTATATACGTATTATCGATCGAAAACCGTTTTTCGGCCGTTGTACGCGTTGCGTCCTTCGCCCGTGGAAACGGGACGAATGCCCTCGGTGAATTTTTGTGTTTAGCCGGTCTATACGTACTCGAATAACGAACACGGTGGCGCGGGGCGGTACATAACCCCGAAATCGTCTCGCTAAACGAGACCGGCGGCGTCTTCGGCGAAAAATGAATAAAAAAATACCGACCGTGCGCTCGACGGACCGTAAAAAGCGATTTCGAAACAAATAAACCGGCGGAAATGGAGCTCGAAAGGAAATATAATATATTTTTATGTAAGGCGTTTCGTGCGTTACGCGTATACGGACGTAAATGCCGAACTTGAACGTCTCGTTCAGCCAGCCAGCCAATAATCGTGAGACGGGAAGAATATTGTCGTTTATCCGACGCCGGCGGCAAATAGCGTAGGTATCGGCAAAGCGCGAAATTAAATTGTTTTAGATCGTTCGTGGGAATCCGTGGAACGTTTATAGCGTACGTTACGACGAAAACCCGAAATAACCGAAACGAACACGCGTACGTTCAAGATGCGGAAAGTAATCGATTTTAAATATTACGTACGGTCGAGAAACGTCGTTGCCGAATTGCGAGCGCGCGCGTAACCGACCCGCCTTTAGACGTTCCGCTTTAGGCCAAAGAAACGCGTTTTATTCGGAAACGGAATAAAACAATTGCCCTATATGTTTCGAAAAAACGTTACCCGTCGTCGTCGCCGTCGCAAATTTAATCGAAAACCATACGTACACTATAAATCGTTGGGTTACGGTTCGCTTGTTCATTCGTCGGTAAACGAACAGTTTTATTCGATAATTTCGTTCGATAAAACTCAACACAGGACCACTGCGAGCGAGTTTAAAAGAATAACAAAAAGTAATTTCGGGGGAAATTTTTATTAATTTCGTCGCGTAATTCGTTCGGTATATCGCGTCGAATTTTCGCGCAAAGTCGTAAATCCGTAACTTCGCCGCGTAGGGATTACGAGAGTACATTTTTCCATTACCTTCCCCCCGCCCTCCCGCCGTTATTGACGAAACTTCGTCGCCGAGCATTATTCATAAAATGATCCACCGCCAGTTTTATGACTTTGTACCGAAGAGCAGCCCATTTCGGTTGCCGGTAATGTATAGCGTCGCGTAACGTATTTAAAAGTTAGAGGGTCGTTTTTGAAAAGTAATCGGGAAAGGTTCGGGAACAAAAGGCTTTCGAACCCGAAGATTGACGACGAAATAATAATAATCACGTGATCTCGCTATTATCGTGATCAGTACGGAGCCGCCATTCGTTCGTCGACCACTGGCGGCAGTTTAGGGTTAGGCCTCTGTTTCCGTTTGTCGTAATTCGTATGTCCAGGCGCTATTTACTAGAGTACCAAAACGAACCGAGTACCGTAATTAGCAGCCGACGTTTTTGTTGTTTGGACAAATTTGTCCACTCCGTTTATCGATTCGCGCGGTTCGTACCGTGTTCTTTTTTTTTATCACGTTTTCGCCTCGCCGCGCTTCTCGTCGACAACTATTATCCGCGTTGCTCCCTCGCTCTACCGACGAACCTATTATAATCGGAAATACCGTTCGGCTCGGAATTCGCTACGTACGTGGCGGAGTAGCCGCCGCCGATCGTCGTTTTTCCAAAATCGAAAAACGGCGAACGCGCCCGACCTAATGCCCGTACACGATTTATACACGACCGGAGCACGTACTTTCGGAAATTCGTGTAGGAACTCCGGTACGGTCGATCCAATCAAATTGAAAACGGCAGGAAAACGATAAATAACGTCGTCGGTATTTCATATATATATATATCGTCGGCGACAACCTAGCCAGCCATCGCCGCTCGTACGCTCGAAAATCGCGTACGAATACCGGGCGACTCGCGTCCGGACTCGGCATTATTTCGGTCTCTCGTCGTTTTCCGCTCGAATACACCGCCAACACGCCGTTTACCACACGGTTGACGTACGGGCTAACCGCCGCGCCGGAATAAACGACAAACTGGCGCGCGCGCGATCTGTTTAACGGCGGCGGTGACGGCTGCGGCGGCAGTGGTGACGGCGGTAGTCGGCCGCCGGGAATCGCCCGTTTCGGTAAACGAAACGGACATTTTCCCCTCCGGTAAATACGAGGGTAGGTATTCTTCGGTTTTCCCGTTCGTGGCTAATAGGCGCGCGTCTCGCGGAGTCGCCCGGCGATACCGCCGTTACTTCGGACGTCACTTCCGCTTCTCCGGTTTTCCGACAATATCCGAATTGCCGATCCGCCGATTTTCGCGACGTCCCCGGAATAATTCGGTCCCCCTCCCGAAATACCGATACGGATAACCGTTCGGATTATTCGTCGTTTCCGCCCGATCGACGTGTCTGGCCGCGGTGTACCCGTCGCGGATTCGTCGCCATCGGTTCGTCACTGGATCACACGTTTCAAAGGGCACTCGCCATGATGGTACGCGTGTTTAGACGATTCCGTAGATTTACGGAAAACGAAATCGTCGTCGCTAATCTTTATTCGACGCTTATTCGTCGAGTTTCCACAATTTTACGTCGTTTAATAAAAAACAACGCCGATTTCTTTCGGTGCGCGAGAGTGCTCGGACGACCAGGCTCGTTTGGCCTCGCCGGTGAAATAAATTCGTCGTTCGAATAATACGATATTCTGATTAGTAGAATTATGATAACAAAACCGCGCGGATAAACGCGTATCGGCTGTATATGGATAAGAGCCGTCGAATAAAACGTGTTCACCTCGAGTTACTCTTTTTTTTTTTTTTAAAAAAAAAAACAAACTCGTACATTCGAAATTAATCGAAAAGACATTATTATGTACCGAACGTCTTTCGTTCGCAATTTATTTGTAGTTTGACGTAAATTGTTTCGGTTTTATTTCGCCGACGTGTATACTTCGCAAACCGGGTATGAATAATGAAGTAGAAAACATTTTAAGAATTCGTCGGGGGTTTTTTTTCCTTTTTATGACGTAACGCGATTAATAAAAAAGAAGACCGTTGTATTCGAAAAATGACTCGCAATAAACTTTTCGCGGTCAAAATATAAGACGACGGGACGTTTTTCATTCCGGGGCCATGGAACGCGACTACGTAACGGTCCCTACTCGAAGCAATAACGATCTACGCGAAACCGAGTCTGAGTAGTTACGGTCCTACGGTTGTAATTAGATTTTGAACCGAAACGAGTTTGGTCGGTTAGTTGCCGTACATCGACTGGAAGCCGGACGATAAACTTAACGCGATAAACTTAACGTGCTTAGTATTCGCCGTTTAATATATAGTTTGAATAACGCCTACCACTCGGTCGCGTTTATTAATCGATATTAATTTTACGAAACGATCACGAAAATCCGGGCAAACTGTAGAATTATACGTGGAATTGATTTTTCAAAATAATCGAAAAGATCGAACGACGCGTGTTTTTAAATCGAAACGTAAAAACGTTGTTAATATTCCGATTCGCTCGACAAAAGGGCCGCGTACATACGCGGAAAATTACTTCTCGAAACCGTCGAAATTAAACGGAATTCGCGAATCGGATCGTTCGTCGTACAAACGGTACGTAGTCTTTTGCGTAAATCGACGATAATTATTAAAAGCCTAGTACGGTAACGGAATAAATTAATAGGAACGGTCGAACGAATATAAGTAATGTCCGTAATTTCTCGGCGAAATCAGCCAAAAAACAAATAGGATCGTCGTTGAAAATTATCGATTTTCGCCTTTTAACCGATCGGGAAATAAGCGTAAATAATAATCGTTTGTTCGTAAAAATGGCTCGTATGCGCGTATGGACGAATATACGTTTTTCGTCCTGGAACAAAATTCGTCGTAATCGCGTCACCGGCGTCGGCGTTTTTGTTTTTTTTTTTTTACGCCTGTAGCCGATTTTAGCACGTACGATCGAAAACGTTTAAAAAAAACGCGAATTCTCTCCTTCCGCGGCCGACCGTCGCGGTTATTCGACCGTACGTCGAATAACGCGACGTACGTACCGCGATATGGTAATAGACCGACAAAAATTCCCTCGGAACGGTGCACGTACGCCAATGTTGGCCGGGAAGCGAATTTTAAAAAATAAAACCCCCCCGGCAATACCGTCGGAAAACGTGTACGCTCGCGCAATAACTATATCCACCGGAACGTTCGCGTCGTAAAGAACGAATACTGTAACGTCACGTATCCTTTAATCCCTAAGCCGTTGAACGCGTGAGAAGATCAAATATTTTTACGCCGAAACGGAAGTACACACACATACACGGTGGTGGTGGGCACCGTCTTCTATTCGAATTTCCGTAAACACGAGTAAACAACGATAATATCGTGACGCGAACGGACTCGAATATTGAAACGGAACGTTTAGACGAATAGTAATCGCGAAAACTCCAGCGAACGTCCGAAATTCCTTACCAATTACACGGGCGCCCGACGGGATTCGGAGTTTCGAAACGTCCAGTTAAATTTCACCGTCCGCCATTCGGAATCGTAATAATCGTTCGTTGATTTTTCGAACAAGAAGCGTCGCGGGGTACGCGGAAAACGCCGTCGTCCCCAAATCGTTTCGGGACGATCGGTACGTCGGATCGACCTACTTCGGGTAACGATTATGGCGAATGTTATCGCTATGAGTCGACGGTACGTAACGCGTATCGGAATTTCGTGTTTAGACCCTGACCGTAGATTTTCCGCGTCCGTTCCGTTTTTGCAAAAAAACTAACGGCCTCACCCCACCGTCCCGCCCCGAGCGTTTTTACGGCCCGTTTAGATTTGGTAATAAGCGGATCCGTCTCGTCGTAACCGAAAACGACGCGAAATAACGGTATTACGGAATTTCAAAGCGAATAAATGACTTTTTACCCTTTTTATGTAAATGCCCGGCCCGGGTAAATAACCGTCGGGCCGTCCGGTCACGATTTATTTAAGTATTTCGTTACGGGCTCGGCGTTTTTTTTTTTCATGTCGCGTACGTAAATTGTCCCGTCCCGGTCGCCAATCCAAAATAAAACGAACTCTTCGTTCTAATTACAAAACGACAAACGCAAATAAAACCGTAACCCGCTATTTTTCGCTTCGTTCGCCGACGGTAAATTTACGAAAAACAAATTGTCTCCATTCGCTTACCGACAAATGATCGTACGTCCCCGCAGTTCATTTCAGCATACATGTGTATTCGTATATAGTTGGTTTTTCTTTTTTTTAGAAATAACGTCGGTCCGATTTTCGAGAAAGTATCCGTAAGAGTTCCAAGAGACGTTCACCGATCGTTTATTTCTTACACCGTTTTGTTTTGGAAGTTCGCTAATATTTTTCCCGCCCGATAGTAGCTGCCGACATTATCGCCGTCATTGTCACCCCAAGCGCTATTTACGCCATTTATTAAATAAATTTGCGTTGCTTCCAATACGAACAATCGGACGGCTCGGCCATAGTTCACGCGCGCGCGCGCGTATATTAATAAACGTTTGAACGCGCGTACGAAATATTTTTTTTACTTTTGTTCGTAATATTTTCGGATAAAAAATAAACGTCGACCATTGTCCACGATAGCGCGTAACGAATTTCCGTCAGTTTTTTTTTTTTTATCGGACGCGCCCGATATTAAACGAATCGTAGGCGTTCGTTCGTTTACCGTATTATTTTCGCTCCGAGGACGGTAATTATTAATTTTTATTAAGTCGGGAGGGTCGGCGACGACGATAAACGCGAATGTACACTCAACATTGTTTTGCCTACGTAAAAAACGGTTTTCTTGTTTTTTTACCTAACGAACCCGATCGATCGACCGGCGGAAACGTTGTGGCCAACGCCGTACAAATACGACATAAAAACATTTTCCGCCGCGACCTCCCGATACCGAACAAACACAAAGGGGATGGGAGGTAATTGTATTTGCTCGAGCGCGATTAGGCTATGCCCAAAAATAGAAGTTGGACGAACGGCGCGCGATCGATCGTTTTATCGTTTTCGTAAGCCGGGCGTGGAGTTGGCGCGATTCGGATGGGGGTGGGGGGCGAATGATTACGTCGCGAAGCCTCGCCGGTCTTATTAAATGTAACGTTGTAATTGCGGTTCGTTCGTGTTGGATAAACGCGAAAACGACGAAACGAGAAAAGAAACGTAGCCGCCTGAACAATCTGTTTCACAGGCGTTAACGCTTCGTGCGGTTTTATCGAACCGCGTGAAATTATTATCGTCCAATTCCGACAAACTTCGATTACGTTTGATTACAAAAATGATCCGTTTATCGAAATCACGTTTTTCAACGTACGGCGATTGTCTCTCCTTCTTTCTCGCGTTGCGTGATTGATTATTCCTCGCAATAGCGCAACACCTAGTGAATCGCCGATCATAATAGACGTGCCAAAATTCTAATCGTTTCCCGCGTCGAGTAAAAAAAAAAAATATAATAATTACTTATCAACTTTTCGATTCCGACACGACGAAATTATCGAAAACGTCCTTACATATTATCCCTCCAATCGCGCGAAAACGCTTTTAATTTAAACTTAAATCGGCGTTTTATATTTCTATACTAATCGTCCAACAACTTCGAGGATTAAATGTTCGACTTAATTACGAGCGAATGTTTCGATTATTTAACGTGCCCAAACCGACCAAATCGTTATATTTTTATTACGCGCCGCGTATTCTATCCGTATCGTAACGAATCCGGTATCGTTTGTTTACCGGCGCGGCGTAAATAGTTCGTTAAATTCGGTCGAACGGTTCTCGCGCCGTTTAAACGGCGCTTTTTTTTTTTTTTTTTTT
>JAIPRN010002202.1:0-33406 GCA_025469175.1 Geopemphigus sp. TES_GeoC_2020
TTAGCGAGAGAGAGGAAATTAGGAATCCCAATGTTGTGTACACGTCGATGAAATGTTTGCGTACGTGTACGTATATTATGAAAACGCGTTTTATCGACACCAAAGTATAATAATCGATCACTATATCTCCTACGGTGGCGATAAAAATAAAACGAATATTATACGTACGTAAGTAGGAAAATCTAATTTCGGGCGAATGTTTCGACATACGTCAGCCGTCCGATTCGTAAACGTATCGTTTTTTATTCGGCGGTGTCGAGACGTTTGTGGATCGCGCGTCCGCAAACTCCTTTTCCCGTCTCCTACCCACCACTGCCCGGTAAACAGTTACCACGCGCGTATAGGAACGATTTAGGGAAACCGGTTAGATAGTATTCACCCGAACAGCGCGAACAGCTCGCCGGACGCCCATCGGTAAAGCATTCGCATCAGTATCACGTAGCTGCGGTCCATTCTCTTGCCGTTGACGTCGCGCAGCGTTTTGGCACCGTCGTCGAACGGGTTGGCGACCAGCTTGCCGAGGGCGTCGGGGTTACCGGTGACCAGGTCGTATATCCACCGGCACATGGTCGCCGTGTCCGCGCTACTGGCAATGGCTTCGAACAACTCGGCGACGTCGTCGGGCACGGTGATGGTCAGGAACATCCTGACGTGCCGCAGCGCGCCATTGTACACCCGGCGGAACGTCGTCGGGCCGCACGCTGTTTCTACGTCCCGGAATCCGAATAGTATGTCGAAGTCGACCGTCGTGTCGTAGCCCCTGCGCAACAACGGCGCCGGGATCGTTGCCGGACCTGTCCGCGCGACAATAATAACGACGACCGTCTTCTTACTGTAGGAACCCGAGGACCGCGAACGCGACCATGGCCACGTCGTTCGGCCGCAGTCCCGGATCCTCGGCCGCCGCCCGGTACGCGCCTATCAGGCCCACCGGCGCGTCCGTCTCCTCGTCGAGCCGCCGCCGCCACGTCCGGACCGTGTCCAAAGCGCGCGCCGCGTCCTCGTCCCAATCCTGGCACGGCCCGTCGCCGAAAACGTACCTGCGCGTCCGCTTATTCGTCGTTCCACTCTCGGCATCACCCATCCCCACACGGGCCCTTCGTTACCTGTTCATTCTCCGCAACCGCGCGTTCTGCGTGAAACAGCCGAGGTCTTCGTACAACCGGATCGGCTGCGACCGATAACAGTTGCCGTCCGCCATTTCCAGATCGTGCGCCATCAAATCGTACAGCTGGTCGAACGCCTTCTTCACCAGCAAGTCCATGTAAGTGTCGCCGGCCACGCTCCGGGTTCCGGTCGACGATCTGCACGCGTCCGTGTCCTCCTCGTCGTCATCGACGTCGGTTTTCGACTGGACAAACAGATCGAACATCAGTTCACCGCACCGTAACAGCGCGTCCGTGTCCAACAACGGTATCGGCTCGTCTTCCGCGTCTCGATCGCATTCCGCGTACCGCACGTCACCCAACATGATACTACGTTTCGTATTTCCACTCCACTGGCTTCACTCACCCGGGCGATCGGTGAGAAACGCGAGTACGTATTTTTTCACTAACCGCCGGCGATGTTATTTTTTTTAATTATCGCGGTTACTTTGGTAACTTATACGCGTACGTTTTTTTATGGACCGAACTACGAAACGAAACCTACCTGCTCATCACGCTTTCTTCTTTCGACATGCCCAGTGCCGCGACCGGAAATCCGACGTCCGTGCTTGAGATCCCTCCGTATTTTCTCGCCCAGTCCAAATGTCGCGAATTTCGTAACAATCGCGTCGTCCCGGTTCCGTCGCGATTTGTGATTTCATCAATGTCCCTGGACACGTTTGTGCATCGTCGAAAAAAGGCTTTTGTCTATATTGTTATTTATCGCGCTTGAACAAAAAAACAAAAAAAAACAGCAATTTCGAATTTGATATCCTGCGAACGCTTGGAAAAACCGCAAAATACTACTGTACAATCGCGACGGATGTAACAAATGGTTTTTATTTTTACTTTAAGTTTTTGTCATAATTACAGCTTCGAGTAATTGGTAAACATTACAAGTATTGACGGTTCAAAAAATTTTGATTCGCGGCAGTTACATTGGTACCATACAATGTCTAATACGGTTGTCGAAAAATGAAATACCAAACAGACGGCTAATTTACTCGGGAAATAATAACGTTATTACGACGTCCGACGAATAAAAAATGACGATATAAGGAATTTCGTGACCGTCACCTCTCCGTACGCGATTAAAAATCGTCCGAAAACGCTCGTTTTCGGACGTGAAACGATAATTGTTTTTTTTTTCCATCGAGGCCGCGATTTGAATGAATTCAATTGTACTAGAGAATTGGCGCGACAAACAATACGTTAGGTTCAATATATTCGTAATGACCTTCGGCGCTAACGTATATTGTCACAAAATATTGTCCCGCGCGCGCGTGCGCGCGTATTTTTATTGAGTAATTACGACTGAACCGAATCTGATGGGACGAAGCGAATTACGCGGTATATTTTATTTATTGTTGGAAACGGCGTAAACGTAAAATATCTCGTCTAACGGATGGGAACAATCGAATTGGGTCTTTTGTCGTCGAAACTAATTCGGTCGTATCGGTAAATTCCGTAAAATCCGCGTATTGTTTACTCTATTATATAAACACGAATGGGCGTATTTACGTATATATTTTAATATACTTCAGTCTGCGTGGGTCGAATACGTCGGTTATATGGTTTACGCGTTCGTAACCGTTCAGGAGTCGTAATGAAACTGTATACGACTATGGTAAAAAATGTCGTTATTAACGGGTGGCTCGTCGTTTTATTCACCGAAATATTATTAAAAAACGCGATGTCCGTGAGTATTTATATACATGTGTGTGTGTGTGTGTGTGTGTGTGTGTGTACGCGTAAATTACGTATAACGTATTATTCTTACAAGGAATGCTCTTCGATAGAATATACACGTGTACCTAATCGATAATTCTCGTCAAATATTCGTTTATACATTACGTCATATATTGTTATACCGCTGACATTTTTAGTTCAATCCGTTGTTGACATATACGGTTCGTTTTAAAAAAGCTACGTTGTTTCCCAACATAAGTGGAAACTATATAATCGACCAGTACAAGGATAAACAATATTACGTCAATGGAAATTTCACGGTAAATTCGGACGAAATAGTCGATAAAGTAAGTGGTCATCGGTTACAGATCGCGGCGCGAAACAAACGACGCGGCAATCGCCTCCGCTTTCACTAAATCGCCGAACACCGGCCGGTCGGAATTCAGTTCCGTATAGATCCTATCGAATCGTCGGCAACACATTCGGCGCCATGACGTTTTACGAATTACCGTCATCGGCCGTAAATTACCGTCCGCATAGCCTAATTTCGAAACGTCGTTTTTTCACAGCGGCTTATCTATACGGTGGGGCGGGCCGGGGGGTGAATTTCAATTTCGAAACAAACGCCACCGTTATTCTGCAGAAAACGTATAACGGGAATCTTGCGGCTTACGCGCCGTTCAAGTCGAGTCTTCCCTTACGGGGCCCCGAGTAAGGTTGAGTGAGATCAATAGGTTAGCGGTGAACGTTTCCGATGTGAATCGGAACGTTTCGAAAACGTACACAATTACGGGGAATTTCGAACGTACGTTTACGAATATTAACGCTCATTTCACCTTGGTATGGTGCGTGTCTGACTACAGTCGAGTGTCCGATGTCAACCATGCCAAATTCCGGCGGAAATAAAAAGAATTCCTATTTGTACGCGACGTGGGTGAAATTCGATAGAATTTCGTTTAGCCTTCGAAACCGAATGGTATGGGTCTTACGGCGATAATTCGTTTTGACATCGCGCTGTTTATTTTCGTAAAAACGAAATTACAATTTACAAATTGCGAACGTCGACGAAGTTTATAAACGCGCAATGCTCTTCCGATTGCTTGGTTGCTTGGTTGAACGTCAACTGTGTTTTAGGTGGTCGTCATTTTCGATCGTTGTAACTCCGAAGGAATCGACTGCGAGTACTTTCAATCGTGGACGATAACGGACATTTGTCCCAAATTAAAGGACAAAAATCAAATATGGTCCAAATGGTACGGTTCGTTCAGTCCACCGATGGAATGTCCAATAAGTCGAGTAAGAAAATCGTAATCCAACGTATAAGTGGGAAAGTAACGTCAGTTTATTTTTAAAAAATCACGTTTTCATTCTTTTCCCATACGATTTATATTTATAAAAAATATATACGGTTATTTGCCGACAAAGTTCGAATACATTTTTCGGGATTTTTCTAGGGATCAGTTTTTATATATTCCGTCCCTGAAGGTCTCTTCAACCGCTTGTCTCGTTCAATTCCGAACCGCTTCTTCGACCGATTCATCGGCCGCGAAACGTTGTCAAAGTATCTTTGAATTCGAAGAATAGACGGAAATCACTCGGTGTCAAGTGAGGACTGTTATGGTGGAAAGTCTGCACATTCCTCTTGATATCGATCCGAAAATGTTTAATCGCGAACAACCCTGTTGGCCGTGTGTTCGTTAGTGCGTTGCTCGGGTGAACCCATCGTGCGCACAATTCTCGATAAGTCTGTTTTCTTACGATAACGATCTCGTAGAGGACGCTTCTTGAAATCTCAAAGATGAGTTCGCGAAGCTCGTCGAGGGTCGATTTTCTCGAAAATGTCTTCAGGAACGACAGAGAGACGCCGCGCAGCTTTCATCGATAACGTCGCGTTCCCTACGTTCCTCGAATTCTTTCACCCACCATTCCGCGTTACAAACGTCCACGTCACGCTCGTCCTGTAAACGGACACAAACTACCGACGAGTATCGGTTTCGCCGCGAACGATAAGAAAACGAACGAACGTCACGCGGGGAACGTAATTTATAGTGGCGGCGGCTACTCGGGTCAGTGTTAACGCTAACGGATAGTAGCGGCATCGATCATTCCCGTTGCGAGAACTCCCCCCCGTAAACTTTGTCTGACCTATAACCGCGAACGGGCGTTACACTTTCCGAACGACCTTCGTGTCGTTTGACCATTCACCGTAGACCGTATTTAATTAGGTACGCGGCGAAAAAGACCCCGCGCTTTTCAACTCGAACGCGCGACACGTACCGTGATATTTCCACCGACCGGGTGTCCATCTCGTGTTTCGTAATAGTCTTCCTCGATCAACAGTTTATATCGACGAATTTTACTTAAGAAACCGTTTACGAAAATCGACATCGGAGATATCGGAGAAAATGTTACGTCCCTCCCGAAAAAAAAAAGCGCGATACTTTTCCGGTTATTATTTAACATCGCCCAACGTGCGTTCGTGGCTGCCAACGACAAAGTGTTCTCATTTCCGTACGCAAAAAAATCCTGACGCCGCGTGTCATCAACTTCCGTCGCGTGTTTACGACACGTAAAACCGCCGGTTCGATAAGTTGAGTCGATACAAACTGTACAACGTCGAACAATTCCGCCACTTGTTTTCACCGACGATTCCGAAAAGTCGTATTATTTCGGGTGAATAACTTTCCGCTTCTCTCCGAACATTCCCGCCAATAATATTGCCGTCGGTCGGCGTCCCCAAAAGCCTTCCGTCTACTTATCGACAAACACGCTAGAACATGTTCGCGTACTAAACTCATTATGGCGTACATATGGCTGCCGAAATATTAAATGCCGCCGGAACACAAACTCTTCGATCAAAAATGTTCGATAAATGAATAAAAACGCGGTAAACTAAACGCGCCCCGATACATTGCCAATAACCTACGGTTAAACAAACTGTCGAAACAGTATACATTTTCATTGCCGATTTACACTACTTGTCTAATCTCCTTATGCGTTCCTCAGAAACTTCTTTCGCCGTCCAAAAAAATCGTGGCGTCTGTACACCTCGTTCAACTCAAATATATATATAAACCGCGAAAAAATATAATAAAAACGTTT
The DNA here is from genome assembly GCA_025469175.1 of Geopemphigus sp. TES_GeoC_2020. Lineage (NCBI taxonomy): Eukaryota > Metazoa > Arthropoda > Insecta > Hemiptera > Aphididae > Geopemphigus > Geopemphigus sp. TES_GeoC_2020. Next base: position 5,937 of record JAIPRN010002202.1, read on the forward strand.
CGTCGAATATAAAAAATCCAATCGTCAGTAGGTCGATAAAAATAACACGTCGAAAATATTCCCTAGTCGATTCGACAATCTGGAAATTCGTAAACAAACGTTATATTAGACACAATAACCGATCGAACAAGGACCGACCATATTTTAATATACTTTGTACGTAATCGAATTGGAATGGACGGTTAAACGCTATTGCCGTCGTCTGTTGATTTCGCGGGCCCGTCTAACGTTTCGTCGTACTTGACCGTAGCGATTTCGAAAAGTATAAAAACGTAACGGATTAGGTACGTGGAATTTACCGATAATTTGTAACGCTGGTGCAACGTTTCAGGGATATTATCAAATAAGAAACGGAACCCTTGACGTGTCACAAGTGCTTCGTTGGTACGCTGACGTGGCGAACTATCAATGGAAAGTGAAACAATTATTTTACGCCAGTGACGTGTTTGTGGGCGGCTACACGTTAGAAATGTCGTTATTCGGGTACAGAAAAAAATTGAAGTCGGTGCTGAAGATCCGATAACCGACGTGAACCTGACATCCGCCGTTACGATCCGTTCTTTTAGCACGTTCGCCTCTGTTTAAAACAATCCAACAAACTGTTGTTTACACTGTTTCGACGTCGTTTCGGCAGGCCTGTCCGAAACGGCGATACGATATATACGTAACCGATTGCAATGTTCAAATAAAATGTACCGTGAAACAACGGTACGTCGAAATATCGTGTTTGTTTTACCGAACGCCGTCGGCGCGTCACGCGATTCGCGGCGACTTGGGACGGTTTTTGTGAAACGCGGACGCGCCGGCGTCGACTCTATCCTTGTCGTTCGGAATATTTAATTACGTTCGAAACGCCGCTGCGCTTGGCGGTCACCGAGGACGTCTTACGCAGGCGTGCCACGGTGGAGCGCAATCGTGACCGATTGAAAAAGAGCGGCCGGAAACGGTCCGCGAACGCCGAAAACAAATTCGGCGAATAAACGGAAAACGACGCGGGCTCGTCGGTACGCTAGGGGAAGTGCCCAATTACGCGATCACGATTACCGCGCGCTTTTCATGCGATTACGAATATATCGCGGCGATCTTATCGTGCGCGTTGTGTAATCGCGACGAGAAATCATTTCGTTTGTCGCGAAACCGGGGAACTTGCGGTTACGTCATTATTAGCAGCTCGGTGGCAGGCACGGGTCGCGTGTTCTAAACATAATCAAAACTAACGCGAAAAAAATGACGCTTTTGAATTTCCTCTTCGTCGTGTTCGTCGTTGTATTAACGACAAATGTAACCTCCGTAAGTATACTTATACGTATATATACACACACACACACACACATATATATATATATATTCGCCTACATTGTGAGTATTTTATGATTTTCACGCCGGAAAAATTGGTCGACAAAAACGAGAAATTGAGCGATTTTTTTACTTACGAAATATATAGGAACGTTATATATATATATATATAACGGAATAATTTCGTTAATGCCTGTTAATAATAACACCTGTTTCCGATGAACGCGTTATGAAAAAGAATTTCGTATAATTAAATATTATTATTTACGGTTATTTTATGACCGTAAATAAACGGGTATACGTTTTGGACGAAAGCGCCGTTAGAATTGTTTTCGTATTCGTAAAATTAGGCGACAAATGTCACGGAAAAAGTCAAAACGTTTTTCTCAATTCCTTTTGCACGTACTCGAAACAACACCTCGTTAATTATTATTCCAAATAAGTTACGTCGGTAATACGAGCCTATACGTTATATGTTTACGTTTGTTTTCCGTTCGACAGACTGAACGTTTTTACGGTAAAATCGTCGAACGTAGATTATTTACGATTTACCAATTCGAAATATTTAAATTACGTAAAACGCGCGTATATATTAAACAACCGAAACCGATATTATATTGAAAACGAAAATTCGCTCTTATATAGCCCTCGGGTTGTTAAAATTGTTCTTATATTCGAATATTCTTCTTAGTGTATACCAATTTATATACCGAGTAATTATGCAAATATACCGAATCCGTGCAACAATTACGCGTTAAAACCTGAATGTGGAGAACCCAACGTGTACGTTTTATACAATTTACAATTATCGGTTAGATGCTTGTCGTATGTTCAAGTACGTTTTGCGGTACGAGCTATAAATACGAAGTATTCGAAACCGTCATTTTATCGCGTTCTTAGTAAAAATCGTTTAATTCGTTTTATAGATAAACGAAAATAATAACGATTGAGATAATACCGCGCGCGTTCGGCAAGGTTACGTAGCAATCAACGATCGTATAATATCTACCCGTCAATTTTACGGGCGTTAAATCGTCCGATTTACGTTCGGTTTTTTTTATCGTCGAGCGAATACACGCGACGATCAATTTTAACCGTCCTAATGTACGGTAATGTAAACGAAACGTTTTTTAATTCGACGCCGATCGAATAATTGAATATAAAAAACGACTCGAAATAGCGTTTTTTAAACGTACGTAAACGATGGAAATTGATAACTCGCGATGCGCGATTCGCACGGTTCGCGAATTGGACAATTCCCCCTGGCCGGGGCGTAACATACGTAAAATTCTAATCGAACACGATAATTGTAATAATAATAATACGCGCCGCTTCGAAACGTTGTAGTTTAACCCGTTGTTGACGTACACGATTCGTTACAAAAGACTTACGGCGTTCCCGAACATATCAATACAGTATACGATCGATCAATACAAAGACCAACAATACTACGTCAACGGATTATTTTCAATATACTCGAAGGATTTGGTCAACAAAGTAAGTTTTATGGACACGTACGTGTGCACGTAGGTAACACTATAATCTCGCGATTAAGATGACTTCGTTACGCGGAGTGCGTTGTTGTTGTACACCGACGGTGTTTTCAAGGTGATCGTAAATTTCGACCGTTGTGACGCGGAAGGGATCAACTGCGAGTACTTTCAATCGTGGACGTTGCATGACATTTGCGCCAAACTGAAGGACAAAAACCAAATATGGTCCAAATGGTACGGTTCGTTCAGTCCACCGATACAGTGTCCAATAAATAAAGTGAGAAAATCGCCGTCTATCTTCCGCGTATTCGTTTTCGTACTAATTTTTTTGTTTTTTTTTTATAATCACGACACCGATGTAGATACACTATCGAGCGACGAACGCTACGTTCGACGTCGGCCAAACGATCCGGTGGTATCCCGACATGACGAACTATTACTGGAAAGTGAAACAACTGTTTTACACCGACAACACGTTCGTGGGCGCTTACACGATCGAAGTGTCGATATTTGGCTACAGAAAAAGGTCGAACAAAACGTTCACCGGCTGAGATCCGACGTGGTGGTCAGTCTATACGCTGCTACCGCGTACACTCTCGAACGTATTAAGATTTAGCCACCGCTGTATATTTAAGCACGCACCGTTGCGTTTGATTCGAATCCCACTCGATAGTTATTTACGGAACACGTTTTATCATACTCGCGTACTCATCAACCGTAGGAACGGAAAGTACGGGCGAGTTTTATTTTGTAAACGGTTACGCAATACATTTTTACGGCACGATGGAAATCTGTACAACAAATTACGCGACCGCACGCTATTTCGCGTCGCTTAAACGGGAACTACGATATGTATTTGTTGCGAAGCGCCGGCGGTGCTAATACGTACGAATAAACAAGCGTGATTTTACATCGGCCATTTTACGTTTAGGTTTCGAAATTATATTTGCTCTCGTAATTACGTTCCGCAAAATGCGGAAACCCCGAGGCTGTGATCAATTCGACGATATATATTCTGTTTCCGACCACATTTTCCCAAAGTTAATTCGACCGCGAACAATTAATTGGGGCGCGATCGACAAACACGTTTTATTCCGGCAATCCGCGAGAAGTGGTCGTTTGCCTACGCTCGTTCTACGCATTACGAGACGCGTACCTTGAGCGACGCGTATTCTACATTCGGTTCCGGATTTCGGGACCGTTCCACAGCAGTGTCTATACCCGTTTATTGTCACGACGAAAATTGTACGTAAATTACGAGTTACGTGAACCCGGCGCGCAGATTTGTAAATATTGCGCCTGATCGCGTAATTATTAGATTGCCGTCGTTAACGTATTATTCGCGCAATCGAATTTCACCATATTTCGGCGTTGCGTCGAAAACGATTCTTCGTTTAGTTTCACGAGCGCTTAAAACGCGTTTCGAACGAGTTATTTTCGAAAACACCGAACGAAAAATAATAACGACGCGAATTCGCGTCGAAGAGAACGAACCAAAACGAGTGGCGCTCGCGATATCTTGAACACCGGAATCGTTGCGCCAATTCTTCACTCCGTTATTGTACTCAATTATTCGTAACGATATTATTATTATTATATAACGTATTGAATGGAATTGCAACCATCAATATTGGTCGCGTAATCGAAAGTATTTCATTTTACACTTTGGCGAATAATTGGGGTAAAATATAGTTGAAACTGGTGACGTACTAACTGGGAAGGCGGTTGAATTTTTTAAGGAGAATTAGTTTCTTACGAGATGCTTATTTTTAGTCAATAATAACGAAACGCTAAAATATTTTTAAACTTCGATACGCGTTATAATATAACGCGTTAATTAAAAAGGAATAATCTATTAAAGTTTATAAAACGTCTTGTTTTGTCAGGGTCGTCCGATTTATATATTTAAAAATTAACCCCTCACAAAAAAAAATCCGTTTTAAGTACGCCACTGATTGAAACGCGTAAAGCAGAAACACAATAACAGGTGTCGTTTGTTTGCTTTCGTTAATTTATCCGTTTAGTACGTCTTGTGGCCATTTCGGTTTACATTCGTTGTACGGCCGTATATTTAAAGCGAATCGAACGTACGGTGTTTTATCGTACCTATCGAAACTATTAGTTTTTATTCGAAAATCGCGCGTATTATCGGCCGTACGTGCGATCGGTTTTTTCCAAAATCGATTTCGATACCGTCAATATATGTACGTACGTATGTATACCGTATAGCTCGGGGTAAGTGACAATGACCGTGTACAAACGGTATACAGTTATTTTCAACGGCGCGGATCGTTCGCCGGGTTTTTCGGAGCCAACAATTTTCTACGGGACTGCCTACGGTGAAATATAAATATTTCCACGAACGGGCTCTTTTAAAAGGTAATTGGCCGGCGACGATTCCGACGGACACGGGTAGTCCGTGGCGGTGACGTGAACGGGACGCAACCGGGCTACTCGGGGACGCCGTTGAGATGGTGGTTGTCGGTTACGCGAACTATCGGCTGACCGGCATTTTCGCGGTTGGTAAACCCGTAGAGCCGATTTCGGGTATCGCGGTAACGCGGTGTAGACGCGTGTTGTTCGAACGGCGGCGCGGAGGAAACGCCGTCCAGCCCCTCGCCGCCCGCCGAACACGGTTTCCGTCTCGAGCGGCGGCGGCGGCGGGTGTTTAGTAAGTACCACGGGAGCTTATTGCCATCACGATTTATGCGGTACGTTTTCGGACGACAACTGCAACGTAATAATAACAACACGAAACGCGTCGCGTATGTACCGACACTCTCCCTACTCCCACTCCACCCGCCGGTCCAGCCGGCACCACTCTCAACCGCGCCACCGTCTCGCGGCCGATCGTTTATTTTTCGTTATCCGTATACGCGTTATTATAAGTTATAACACGCTATAACAACTCGGCTTTAACAGAGACGCGAACCATTTGTTTGGGATTATCGAGTAATTTATACACGCTCGTAAGCACACGCGCGCACCACACGACACTCTGTGAATCCGTATTGTAGGCACGTAGGCGAACGGTGCCCAAAAATTAAGCGGACGCCCGTAATTTATTACCGTAAGGCCGCAGCCGTTCCGGTACGAAAAAGTATATCGTGTACGCGGTTGTCCGGACGAACGCGTGCTCCCAGGGACCGCCGCCGACTGTCGGTGCGCCCGTTAAGTACGCGCAGAGTAGTTCGCCGACAAATTACGAGAACGAATTTACGTCGCGCGTCCCGTCGATTATCTTCCGATTAAACGCTACGGCGGTCGCGTTCTCGAATCAAATCGGCGTACATCGTACCCCGTTATTACATAATTGTCCTCGCCAGATACGCGTATTAATATTGTCCGCGTGAAAAACCTCACGCCCGTACCTAAACCGAGCTAAAGATCCGCCCTTGGAATTTATCACGTTTCGCCAGAGAGACTTCGAATTAGAAAACATAGGTCAAACATAGGGACACTTTCGACATCGCGAAACGTTTACTTAGGTTCGCCCTATTCGCTCGAAAAATCCGCCGTGGTCATTCACCAACTCGGCCCGTCTAAATGTTCCCGTTCTTTCTGGCTTTTAATATGTCCGTAACTGTAAACGTGTCTCGCATAACCGGCAATTATTTATTATATAATTCGGTGGAATTACGTAACGTTATACGGCGCTTAAAAAAATTCAATTAACGATTTAAAAATATATATATATGTATGTATAACGAAACGCGCGAAATCTTTTCGAAAAAAAATTATTCTTTCTATTCGAGATCGTATAATCTGGCTGGTGATAACGTGTGGAAACCGCCATAATGAACACACTGTCGAAATAAGAAACGTTAAATTTTATTACACCGAACTCTAAAATGCTGGAAGAAAATAATAAATAACTTGGAAGTTTTAAGTCGTTTTGACGTTAATAACGTACGGTTTACGTAACACGCGTGAAAAATTACCGCACACAATGTATAATTAACAAACGGCTTGTAAACATAAAACGTTATGGTTATTACCTTTTGGATACTCGGTATATATATATATATATATATATTAATAAACATTATTAGTTAACAAAAATAGTTACAAGCTTAAGTACGATTTTCCCATGCCTACGAATATTATGACAATTTTTTTTATGTCTATTAAAACGACGACGTTTGCGAGGTTGTGTGAATACTTAAAATATTTCGATCGTAAAAATTTGGTTTTTTTTTTGCAGAAACGATTGTACACGCCGGTTCTCAATTTAGTCGGGACCGCTAATTTGTGTAATTAATTCGCCACGATCAAACACGGAAAAGTCGATTTTGTCGGAAGGAACTTGCTTGTAATCGACACACGTTAATGAGTGGTATTTCTCCGTTTATCGGTTCGAATTAAGTTGTAAACATTATATTCGTGCGCGTTAATCGGACGAACGATTCGTTCGAACGAAATATCGTCGTAATGGTTTCACACGCGTGGGACGTTTTTACGGCGAACTTCGCGAATTCGAACCTTTTCGAAATTAACGCGTCGCGTTCGAATCCGTTGTGCGGCGGAAATCCGTACAATTCCGATTTTACCGTCGTGCTATAGCCGAGCAAATTAATTTCGTACGCTCGTCTCGCGTATTATTTTGCCGTCTGCTCTCTCGTCTGGGACTATAACGAAAAACAGGATAGCGGGCCCGGGTGAATATAATAGTGGCGAACGTCTCGCGTACGTGTACCGCGTGTTTCGTGCACATCCGACGAACACGAGATAATAAATATGTACATAATCCTTTCAGACAAAATACGATTGTACGTTCACTCATTCACACAGTCTCCGTGCTTCGTGTCCCGCATCGTCTGGTCGGTTACGCGCTTGCACGGACACTAACGCGCGACGGACAATGCGCCGGCACAGATTATAGACACTGCAGAGGAGAATCGACAAAGCCCCGTGTCCGTTTATGCGCTCACGTATGGCCCGTAAATACGCGTCGTAGTCGTTTGAACGACACCGCCGCCGGACTTGCCGAGTCGTAGTTCGGGACTTTTTTTCGGTTCCCTACCGTAAAAGTAACGTCATTTTCGAGTCCGCGGCCGACCGCTGACGACTAACGTTTTTTTTTTTTTTTTGGTACAATTTTTGTAATTTTTTCGTCGATTTTTTACGGGGAAAGTTAAATATATTTTTCGATAAAAAAAACTCGCCGATCTTTCCCTCGGAATACTTCTCTAAAACGCGTAAATTTTACGACGAACCACCAATTTGTCGACATTTTCAAATCGTTGATGAAATATCGTGCGCGATAGAACTTGTATATTCGATTTTCGAATTACACGAAGGCTAGCCGCAAAATCAAAATACATTTTGTTCGCTGAATCGATCGGTACACGGGTTTAAAATGGATTCGTGTAAATAGTCAGTGGTCAAAAGGTAACGCGCCAGTGATTATGAAATATTCTGTATTATATTAAGATACGTTCAAATATTTTCGTAAAGAAAATCGATCGAATTGAGAATTACTTGCGAGACGATTTCGGAATAGATCAAGTGTTCGTACGTCCGAACGTTACGTGGATGCAATAATGCGTGTGCGCGAGTGTGTGTGTGTAGTACTTAAATGGAATAAATCGTCGTTCCCGAGTGTAAGGTTAGTCTTATAAGTCATATAACAGTTATCTGGTTATGAGAAACTACAAATTAAACGGCGAAATTGTCGATCGCGATGGGTTGGTGATGGGGTGGAGGGGGAGAATAGAAGAATGTTATATTCTAATAACGTCCTACTTGAACGAGCCACTGGATATTGAAATCTAAATGGACGTTTTAAAACTAATTTTCGTATTCTTCTATATTATTACGTGTAATAAATTATCGTGTAACCGACTCGGATACGGTGCACAACAAAAGGTAATAAAATTCCTCTTGATAGTTATTGTGATTTAAGCCGAACGAATGTCGTTGTTTTAATGTAAACCGTATAAGAAGTCGTTCTCGCCGTCGTACGAACAATAAATGAAACGAAATAAATTAACTACACGAAAAAAGGAACGATTTTACGTCGAAAATAAACTATTGTCGAAATGTCGAAAATCGTTATTAAAAATACTATAATATCCGAACAATTATTGTACTCGGCCGAGGTGTAACGTAAAACTACTCGCGCCATATTGCTACAGAGATGAACGGCCGAACGAAGTAAAATATCGTCGGTTTACCGTCACCGTAGAACCGTATGTAACCACACGAGGTGCGATAAAAATAGACCGGGGATTTTTTTTTTTATTACCGAAAATCAAAACGACAAATACGTTTTTAAATACTAATCGCCTTTCGAGTATTTACGAAAAGTGAACCAACGCGCTTGGTTCGACGCTTGTTCAAATAATTTTGGAAGTCTTCGAATTTAAATCGTTCGAGTTCGTCCGCCGTCTTAATGACTTAAATGCCGTCTAACTTTTTGGCGCCCATCGAGAGAGGCTTTTAATTGTCGGGATCGGGAAAAAAGTTGTATGAACGTGGTCTGGCCAGTAACGAACTGGGTTGGCGGGTGAAAAACAATGAGAAATTTAATTATTACGTGCACGTAACACATTTTAATAAACTAACGAAGTTAACGAATTTTCCCGTAAATCTTATACAAAATAAAATTATCGAATTTTAGAGAATTTCGGAATATCCCTAGACAAATATATTATTAATCTCGCGTTACACTATTGCTCTTCGATGCCAATATTACTCGCGTTTCCAATTTTAACAGAATCGTTTTAAAATAATTTTTTTTTGGAAAAATGTTCGATCTCCTCAATATTTCTAACGGTTTGAAAATTGTTTTCGATAATTTTAGAATATCGCACGATAGGCAATGTAATAAATTTACCGTCCTAATTTCAAAATACTATATTTAACCCGAAATTTAAGCGAATTAATTAAAATCAAAAAAAGACGAACGTATAATAATAGTCGATTATTAGTAAGTTCGAGTTATTGAAATTATATATTATGATATATATATTATCATTATATTATGATACAAAAAAAAAAATGAAAACACGATACTCGACTCTAGGAAAATGTTACCCTTTATTTCCGTAGTTAATCGAAAGTCAAATTCGGAGCGTTCGAAAAATCAATTTCGGGATAACACTTTTACATATTTTCGGTTTAAAACGTCGAACAATATATATTTCGTAAAACGACGGCTATTGTTCGCTAGTCCGTTCTAGGTCGGTAATATAAAAACGAAACAATTAGCGCCCGTTATTTCGACGTATTATTTGGTGGTGGAAGTGATCGTAGGATGGGCGAGGGTCAAAGGTTGGGGTTTTTAAATGCTTCGAATTGCCTACCGGCGCCGATAATGAAAACAACGACGACAACGTCGGCGACGATATTGTCACGCGAGACGTGAATGGTTATCATTATTGTCGCCGCGCGACACGTTCGGCACGTCCATTGTTACGTGAATTAATATCACGGCGCGGCCCCGCAAAACGACAAACGGGTTTACGTATCCATTTGTTGTCGGTTTCCCCTCGGCAGGCGCAAATGATTATCTACACACACGCACGCGCAAGTGTGTATATAAATAAAAAAATCGGAAAAGAAGAAACGCGCCGAAACACGTGTATAATAATAATAATAATAATATTCTCCGCGGGCGCGTGTATACGCTAAAACACCGACGACGGCGGTGTACCGCCGCCACCGCCGCCGCCGCCGGTCCATTAATCATATTTTGGCGGCCGATTTTTATGTTTTCATCGTAAAAACCGACGGTTATGATCGTACACACGCGGGTTAAGCTCGTGATTTCCCCTCTCAGGGCACTCTTCCGTCCAGCCACCGACACCCCACCAACCCCTCCGCGCGTACGTATTATATAGTATTAGCTACGTTCTGTTTTTGTTTGTGACGAAAACACGGGGTGGTGACGGTGGTGTTGGTGATGGTGACGGTGGTGGGGGTTACAATGGATACCCGTGATTTCAGACACGTCTAGGGATAATAATAATAATAATCGCACAACGATAACAATAAAAACGACGACAATAATGGATATACGCGCCGCCGCTTCGGCGATTATTATACGATTTTTTTTTCTTACTCGTGTATACTCTCGGCTCTCTCTCATTCTTTCTCTCTTACTCACTCATTCTTTCTACCCCATCCGTCCGATCGTGCGGTCACACACAGGGGCAGATGACAGGCGGCGGTTCGGCTTTGTGACTCTTTTTCACGGATTCAAATGTTTATGGTAACATCTCTATTTGCGCGTGTGTACGTGCGTGCAATCCTGTAGCCACCCCACACACAACACACGCACACACACACACACACACACACACACTCGCATACGTTTCGGTCGTCCCCCTTCGGTGTACACGTCCGCGAGTGTCGGGCCCATTTGCCCCGCCGAGATACGCGGACAACGTTTTTATTCGTTTTTTTCTCTCTCCCGCTCGACGACACGCATCGCGTCGTGTAATGGATTTTTGTCGGCTTCACGCATTGTGCTCGCGATTCTGTAGCGAAAACTTATTGACGACACGGGAGCGCACGACTCCTGACGGTAACACCCGCTGAGCACTGTGACGGTGGTGGCGGTGGCGGTAGCGACGAACCAGTTCGCGAAACGCCAGTCTCACCCACCGTACGTTTGTAACGTGTATAATAAAATGTATTTCGGGCGCACCCGGCACCTTTGATACGGAATCGTTATTATTATTTATATTTTGTGGAATTTGGCGTACGTCGAATGTAGACGTGGCGAACGCGTGGCGCGAAACACACTGTCCGACGATCGATTACCACGACAAATACCGTTTTCGACGCGTTTAACTGACGAACACGAAAACGACGTGTCCGCCGAAATGGGATTACAAACAACCGATTTTTGTATTGAAACCGCAAACTTACGGCGTCTATTTGTTTTAACTAAATCGCGTCGCACGGTCCCAAACAGGGACCACGCGATTATGCGTAACGTTCTCGTATTATATTCGTCGACCGGAAATCGAGGGCTGAACACTTTCCGACTTTTCGATAAATGTCGAAATTCACAACCGGGAAATAAACGTAATTTGTACAATTTGTCCAGACATTACGTATAACGCCAAAAGTCTAGCGGTTGACGCGATCAAAATGCTATTTTCTAAATTTTTACGGAGAGTAGGGAGCGTTTTGGTTCGTTGTTGGCATAAAGGTTCGCACGTCTTCGTTCGAACCGATTTGATTTTCTTTCGGATTCGAAGGATTTCGTTGGAAAAATATAATACGTTACTCTAATAATAATACCGCCGTTTTTTAGTCTCCGGGTTAGCTGCTTTATCGGCAACTTCGTCGCCCTTTATATTATGACGTGAAATTTATCCACATGAATTCAGCCATATTTAAAAGTGGCTGTTGTTAATTCAAGTTGAGGTTTTGAGTGATTTCGTTTTTTATACTTTTTACATTTTTCAAACACTAACGGAACACCGACCTCGGTTATTCGCTAATTAGCGTGGTTACTATATAAATAACCTAATATTATTAGTGGATACGACAATGTTTGTGAAGCTTTATTTGTCTTCGTCACGATCTGGCACTTGATCGCTTGAATTCGTGAACGAATTTCCATAATTATCGATCAGGTTCGTCAATAACAAGGACAAGTCAAGCCGGACCATAAAGATTTTTGATACGGAGAAGACAAGTTCTCTTCTGAAAGCTTCGATTACAGTCCGGGTTTCCAGAAGACACGACATTTAGAATGCGTGGCTCTCTCGAAAAAGATTTTCCGTGTGTGTCATGTATAACTAAAAACATCTCTTGAGCGTGTCGAGATTATAACGTTGAAATATTCACGTGTGCGCCGCAAATTTTTCGTTCGGTCGATTCGAAATATTTTCAATTTTCCGAAATCGAAACGCGCTTAAACTCCGTCCGGCGTATGATTTATAAATTGTTCGATCCGCTTTCGGGAATATTACCGGCCACGAGACGACAGTTGTTGGGATCTTTCTGTCTGACGATAATGAAATAGCGCTACGATAAATAACCTAATACGCTCGGGAAATCACGCGAGAAAAAATTCGTGCAAATCTGTTCAGTAGTATTTAGTAGTTTACGTATAATAAGACCACTGGATGTTCGGAAATCAAACGACGAGCGCGTATTCGTCAAGTTCAAACTAGCGCTATTCCGATCGATTGCACGTAGAATACGATCTTTTGCGACGAAAATGCGTACACAATACCCTAAGTTATAAAGTAAATACCGAGTAATCCTATCAACGTCGGGTGTCGTTCTCATAAAGCTACTTACGTACGTAAGATATTTTCACCGAGGGAAATAACGTATTCTCGAAAAACCAACCAACAGCTGTCTCGGGGACTATTGTATATAATGCGCGGCCCGTATTATGTTATTGTTGATATATACATCGGAGCGAATAACAATATTTAAACAATTACATTGTGATTGGGAACGGAAAATATCAATATTTTCTTTTCCAAAAACAACCTATACCCGCGCGTCTTGCGTCCGTAAGCGGACACAATGGGCCTGAATGTTTATCGAAAACACCGGTAGTAGCTATTTAGGTATGTACGAGAGACAATATATTTACTCGAGGAACTTTTGTGTTCGTACTTGTGACGCGCTTACCGGGCGCGTTGGAATAACAACGACAAAAAAATCGGTCTAACAATAATATTATAGGACTCGACAAATATTATCTTAAAACGTACGGTTCGTTATTATTATTAGTTGCGCCGTAAACGCGCGCCACCGTTTCTACTCATTTTCAATTGGTTTCTTTCACAAATCTGTAGCTCCGCTCGTTCCTTCCATTCCCTACTTAAAACGTTCAAATACGAATACAACTACCGAGCGTTCTTCGTTATTTATTTATCTCGGTGCGCGTTCAACAGGTGATAACCGATATAATAAGTAAGTGTGCAACAATAAGGACGGAGAATATTATAAAACGTAAGTGCTACTTTGGCGCGAGTACGTCGTGCGATTTAAATGTTTCGAATACATTTTTCGTATTTACATATATATATATATGAAATGACGGTAGATAAATTAATTCGACGAAAATAAAAACGTGCGAAAGGGACGTTCGTTTCTAGTAATATTAAACGATTATAACGTTGACTCCGACACGCGATCGATATTCTTACAACGAACATATTAATAATGTATTATAATTGCCGCGGACGGTCCACTTTCGTCGTAGTTGTCACGTTTTTAGCGTATATCGAACCTTTCCGTGGGACGTTCGCAACCGCGCGACCTAAACTAGTTCACCACACACCAGTCGAATTACTCGACCAAATTCCTCCCACCCCCGACACGGACGTGCCTCGAAACGATCGTTTTCCACGCAACGGGTTCGTCGCGCGTAATATCGGCTTGTGCGGAACAACGGCCGCCTTTCCCGCATAATTACGACGATACGACGCGTCGTTTTCTCGACGAAACGCACGAACGAATACGGTCATTCGGGACCGGCCGTCGTCGCGATTTAGGTAAGATCGTCCGACTTTGGCGAATTTCGTTCCAGCGTGAATACGTATTATGGCGACGCAAACGTTTGTACCACGATAATAGTTTGTTTCGCGGACGGGTCACGGCGGATACACGGACGATAACCATCGGGGTTTTTACACGCGATTTAGCGGCGAACACAACGACGTAGTCTTACGATCGCCACCTATCCAAGTATCGTATCGGTTCGGACCATCTTAACGTATTATATTATTTCGTAGCGTACGCGCGAACGGGTGGCACACAATAGGTTAATATTGTTCGCCATTGTTGTACCGTGTTTACCGAAACATTATTGTCGTTAATATCGTTATTATTATCTCCGTCTTATTTCTATCCGTCCAATCGATGGTATCGAATTGATCGAACCGATTTGGCTACCCGTTTTCCTGGACACACGCTCTCGGCTCAAATAACAGCATCCGCGTGCGACGCGGTGGTTGCGCTACCTACACACACGGGCCTGTCAACATCGTCGCCATTATTATATATCGTCACGACGGTTGTGTCTCCTAGACACGCGAGACGGATATTTTCGGCAAAAACGATACGTAACGACGACGTCCAAAAGTGTCGACGAGAAAAACGTTCGAATTCGTCGACGTCATTATTATAGTCGTGCCGTAGCACGAGATTACGCATGTTAAACGGACGAAATGAAAATCTCGACAACGTAAAAAAGCTTATACGATACGCGATCGGTAATTTACGAAATCTATCGGGTGAACTTTTCGTCGTGAAACTACACGTAAATACGTATTGTCGTTATTATTACACAAAGCGTACCAAAAAAAAAAAATGTAAATATTTCCAAGACTTCTCGGCGCGATCCCTTAGTACTACGTAATGCTGTAATTTACTTTCGGATTTACGTGACGAATATCACGCCAGATCTCGAAAAGGCTCTGTAACGAACGCGCAGTATCCCGGTCGTTTAACGTTACCAACCTTTTCGGGCGTAGAATTTCGAACAAAAGTTTGGTACATCGCGCGGCACGTTTAAAAAGACGAACAATTCGCTCCGGAACGATATACGAAAGATAATACGATACGGTAAACACGGCGATTATCACGCGAACGGCCCGGCGACTTCGAACGAACCGTCTCCAGTTACTTTCTATAATATCCGCGCTTATTGCGCGCTACGGATTTTTGTACGAACACCGATTGACCGAACGTAGCGATATTTTTCAATTTCGGATCAGCCCGTAAGTCCACTTGCGTTGTACGCGTTTTAACGGCGCGAACGTTCCCGATCTATCGCACAATAAACACGCGAGTATACACGCATTATTCGCACACAACATATCGGTATTGTGTATTCGCCGACATGCACCTAACCGACACCATTCACGATAAATTATTATTACAATTATTATTATTACTATTATTATTATTATTATTATTATTATTATTATTATTATTATTATTATTATTATTATTATTATTATTATTATTATTATTATATTCTTACCGAACGCGCCGGGAAAGGCATCTGGTTATAAGGTTTTGCTTTTGTACATATCAAAGATACAATCTAATTTTGTATAGAGTTACACGGTAAAAGGCTTAAATTCCCAACGACCGAAGACGTATAAAAATGTCCATCACGAGAATCCGCGGGCGGAAGAATACACGGGCGTTCGCGGCTCATTACGCCCCCTATTTTTCGGCCGCTCGGTGTTGTTCTTTTATTTTTTTTTTTTTCGTTACAAAAACAACATTTTGTTTATTGTTGTTGTTCGACAGCCCTGATAAACCACAACAACTCTCGACAATACGCGCGCGCATAGGGTGTAGATCTTCATTAGACGCATAATACAATATAATTGCCTTCCATAAAAGAAAAAAAAATGTATATATTCGCTTTATATACACTTAGTCGAATGAATAAAACGAAAACGAAAAAAAACACGAAACTATATAAACTGTTTTAACCGTGGGACCCACTAGGGTGCAGCCGTTTGCTCACAAAAATAACATATACGCCACGTCGAATAAAATCCGCGATCGTGCTTACAAAAAAAATAAAGAAAACAAGCACTTAACGGACGATTTTTTATCGCCCTAAGTTTATGTTTCGTTCATTATCGAAACGTTACGTTAAAAGAAAACGTTTCGTAGCACCTCGTTCGGTAAAATACCATTAGGTACGTTACGAATCATTTCGTACGCGTGTAACGAAAATGATACGAATTGCGGCACGCGGATTGTAAATAACAAAAACAAATTGTTTACCTTCGAATTGTACCATTTTTCTTCCGTAGTTTTAAGTTGCTCGATTAACTCGCTTAAATATTTTATAAAAGCCAGACAGATTTATCGTCGTTCGCCGTTTTTTTAAATCATCGTGTGTCCCCAAGTTTAATTTCGAAATTAGAGCTTTATAACCGTTGTGTTTGAATTATCTATATACGTTGGATATGTAATAAGCGTCTAATTACAGAATCAGTCATTTTTATATCGTGCGCGTCAAATTAACAAATTCTATATGTTTTGTGGAACAGAAATATGTAATACCTTTTTCTTAACTAACAATTTAAATTTTATCGATAAAATGGGCCGCTTGTAATTTATTTGGCCAATTGTTAAATCGACGAATTCAAAATATATATAATAAATATCTTCATCTTGGTATGGCTGAAATAAGACGAATTCAACTTATGTTCAATTTTTATAAAAAAAAAAAACCAAAAATTGTAAATTTGAATTTTGTTTCGTTTGGTAAAAATGAATAATGTGTTGCGAATGTAGAAACAGTTATAAGTAGTTATATATGAATATAGTAGATGCATTAGTAAGGACACGCAAACAGTGTTATAAAATAATTGAATAAAAGTATTATTATAGAACTTTTATAGTTTTTTGAGTATTGAATAATCATAAAAATACGTTTAATATAGAATGTTTTTATAGTATTTTAAAATGACGAATATATTTGTAATTTTTTTCAACCATAAACAACTTTTGAAGTATATAATGTGTTCTGACATATTTTTTTACAATCGTTATAAGTATTACACTTTTCGATAATCGGTATCATTAGTCATTCTAACTAATGCAGTCCATTAACAATGAATACAGAAATATTAAATAGTATTCGAATAGTGTTTGAGCATTATATTATAGTTTCGGACGTGTTCTTTACTATACTGCGTGTACTTAGAATAAGCAAATAATAAATTAGAAATCTAGTCAAGGCCTAGTAACGGCTAAATCGCGTGAATTGCTAAAAATATTGGACCTTTATTACGATATTACAAACCCTGACGTCAATTTAAAGTCCTAACTACGTCGCTGATACGTAATACTTATCATTTTTTTTTTTTGTTCCGTATCAAAATCGTCATACCTCATAAAAGTACAAGGTAAATTTGCAACAAATACTTAACTCTAACACGTGAAAAAGAAAAGTCTCCGATTGGAAATCGGCATATGAAACGCGTATACATACACACACACACAAACACTATATATATATATATATAAACACGAATAGGTATAGCGCAAAAGACAGATGTACATTATACGTGTGTATGTTTATTTGTGCTTTATTGTGCGGGTTTATACACATAATCCAATGTTATTCTTTCATTAACATCGTTCGAGTTGATGCCGACAATAGAAGGCCACCCTACACAATACGAATCGCTCGGATTATAATACATACACACACACGCACACACAAATAAATATATATATATTTTATTTCGATCAAAACGGATCGTAGATTTTTTCCCCTCATGCGTTGCTCCGTCACCAACATTGCCTTCCCGCGCGGGATATTTATTAGCGGTCAGGGGTTCTCAACGGTATAGGGAATGGGGCGGAAGGGAAGGATGACAAACAAAAACAGCCTCCGGGGACGTCGAAACAATAAAAAATTAATATAATGTATTATATTTATTGTAGGACTTCGTAATTTGATTTGCTTGTCCAACGATATTCTGACGGTTATTGCGTAGCATAGGTTCTAGCAGGTTTTTTCTTTTAATTTTTCATTTTTTCGGAAATTGATCGGCGTATTATATTATAGATACGATTCAACGGTCGTATATATCGTATCCACTTAGTGAAACTATTCTTTTCGTAAACTGTATGACCATATAACTCACACAATACGGATAAAGACTATCTGTTTTATAAAAAGTAACGCGGAAATATTTCCAAAACGGAATTTCAAAATAAACGTCGATGTTAATTGGTTATCATTTTCCTTTGTTGAATTTATCGATAAATAACGTATACGTTAATAATTCGTATTGCGACGCACCTGGTGCACCGTATAATATTACTAAAAATTAGACAGTGTATCTTAATATATTTTCATCGTATGTATTTTATGTAGATGTTCATTCACTTAAGTAAGATGCATTCAATAATGACGCTTACGTGGTTACGTCTATTATTAGTTTTCAAACGAAATTTCCAGTAATGTAAATCGGACGGTATACAAAACCGTTTATATAATTTACGAACAAGTCCGAATAAATGAACTAATATTTTTAGTTCGTCGAATTAAGTTAATATGACAAAATATCGATTCCGTGAAAAGTCACTTATATTTTTTTTTGTTAAAATTGAAATTTATAAATGATATTTTTTATCAAATAATAACTTAACCTAGTTAAAAAGCGATTCTAATTTGGAATAAAAATATTAGATAAGACCCTCCAACGTCCTACATAGTTTCAAAACTATCGTTACGTAACTACGGAATAGATTATAAACAACACTTCGTACGTACTAATAATATGGCTGTAATTAAATAAAATTGAAATGCACGAAGTTGTGTTGAAATAAACACGTAAAGTCGAAAAAAAGGAACGCATCAAGTAACTTGATTAAAACTAAATGAGAATGTCCAACCTTGAACAAACGATAACGATCTACGTAAATATCGTATGTTTTCAAGATCGTCGGATAGTGGAAAAATTCTCTTACCGAAATAAAATATTTTCAAAAAGTAAAGAGAATAATAACGAAAATGTTCCGACGTGGACGAGTATTTGCATAAATAACGTCACACAAATCGTAAATATTCGTTCGTTACCGATTAATAATATTCGTGCCTTATTAAACGGCCTCATAAATAATTCATTACACAATCCGTTGATCGTGCGCGGTTATTCCAGGTGAAAAATTAATTTCCCATTGAGAATACGCGCGTCCGGGCCCCGCGATTCGAATATTGGGTAAATTGTTCAAAGAGGGCCGCACGAGATCGACAACAATACATTGATAATTTCGTTTGTCAAACATCTTGGTTAAGATTCGGTTACACAAATCCCTTTCAATAACGCGCCGCGCGTCGATAATACACCTTTCGCTCTTAGTTGCCCGCAGATCGACGTATTTATCTTAAGGGAAAATATTGCCCTAGTCAGTAGTCAAATATTTAATCGGATAAAAATCTCACGTTATTATTTATTATGCGGCATATATTACACGCGACGGTGACTACTTGAAACGAACGCGACGAATTTATTTACTAATTTTTGCCGGGTTCTCGTGGCGGTAGAGTCGTGGCTGGATCGAATGCTGCCGTTTTTCGGTACGCCGGGATATAAACGCTGGAAGAATTCATTTTTAGACTTTTGAAAAAGACGAAAATTCTCGCGTACATATTACGACTGTTTTCGAATACATTTTTAAAGCTTTTTCTCGACGCGACCAAGGGACATCGTCCCTCGCGGTACCCGGCACACACGTTGTCACAATGTACGCTTTTATCCGTCGAATACCGCGATCATTTAACCATTAGTTCGTAACGTCGTGCACAATACCGGCCGATAATTACGCGGCCCATTGTTTCGTACGTAAAACATATTCGGATTGATTTTAACGCCGTCGCCTTATTTTCAATGGGAGTCGACGACAATACCTATTAACGTCAACGCCTAATCAAATCGATAGTTGTCGTAATGTTATTATTGTTCGGTATTCGGCGGCGTTCCGTAGCTTAATTGATACTTATGACCGGCGAGGCACAATACACACGTTTCGTTTCGTCCGAGGTTGGGCGCGTGCTGGTCGGACTCCCTGGTCTCGGTATCCGTGCGGGCCGACGGCAATTTCTATAAACACGCCCGCGGAATCGGTCGAATCGTCATTACGTTTTATGACCCCAACTGCCGCCGCCTAGTGGGCTAAGTTCGACGCGCGTAATAAGAACCAAACGAAACGCGAACAGTCCCCGCTTTATTCGTACCGTCGGGTCAACTCCTGTGAAACGTCAAGCCGGACAATTATCGAAAATCGTCGTAAAAATGTGCCGTAGTTCGAGGACGACGCTACGACGCGCGTTGTTGTTTAACGTAAAGTAATACGTTGCGTGCACGAAACACAAAACAGAAACACTTGCGCTTTAAAGAGAAAGTGTAATTTTTTCGCGTACCGACACGGCAATACGTCTTTTGTCGTGGGAAATAAATATAACAAGTCAACCCGCAGGAAGACTTATTTTCCACAAAAGAGTTTACCTTATGTCTATACATAAATCGTACCCGAATTTATTATATTGTATTCGCGCGCCCGCCGATACGTCGATATAAATTCGTACCCGATAAAATATGAATTCTCAGTGGCAAACAATACGTATAAACGGCGCATAAAAATTTCAAGCAAACCAATATAATGTACCGACAGGTTTATGAGCTTAACGGCGTGCGCAGAGGGGAAGGGGGAGAACCCACAGCCGCCAGCCAAGGGGGTTAACGAAATAATAATAATAATAATAATAATAACATTAACAACTAAATTGAACGAGTGAAAAAAAAATCGAACGAAAACTGTCTGGCGATAAATATATCTTTATGATCGTATGAAATTCTATTTTGAAATAACCCCAATCAGATTGGGTCTATTGTGGAACGAAGGAGAGAGAGAAAATAGGGTTATTATACACGTTGCGCGCGAGCCCGGTCGCGCGCGGGGAGTCGCGAAATATTATAATAATAAAAAAATAATAATCCGCGTATACGTTCGTCGTATTTCGAACGTTTATAATATATATATATATATTGTAACTTAGGGCTACCGAACAATGTTCACGCGTTCGTAGTGTACCAAAATGTTGGCTTTACTTTTAGAGTTCACGCCCGTTTATTATTCTTTTTTTTATCGTTCGAATATATAATTAATACTACACCCGGCCGAATGGGCGGACGTTCAGTTCGCGGTACGGCCAATTTCGGCGTACAGTGTTAAACATATTTTGACGACTGCCGTACATATACAATAGAACCGATGCAAATTACCCCGAAACGCTCCGGAACGTTGCGCCGAAACATTGTAGTTCGTGTTTCACAATCGCTTCGTAATGTATTATATAATAATAATATTACCCCGCCTCCCGATGGTCCGTATAAATAATGGACATGATATGGTAACGACGATTGGTTTCGACAAAACGGCTACGCGTATACACCGTAATCACTCATGCGCTCGCGCTAATATTTTATTTCCGTTCCGAGCGAACCGGCGAATATGTTTGGTTGTACGACGACGCGTATTTTGTTTGTTTGGTTCTTTTTTCATTAACGATGTTTCTTTATTTTGCCCGCGAACGTGCGCTTACGTTAGGGAAGCAACATGCAAAGGGCATGTTGACACGCGTTACGTTCCTGCGGAAAATTGTCCCAAGTTGCTACTTCGACGAATACGGGTTTTCATATTTTCAATAATTCGGCCACAGAAAAAATTACGAAAACGTTCGTCAATAGCGAGAAACTAGTATAATTGTCGACACGTTCGTTTTGGACGCGTGTTCGGTTATGTATTTAAGGTCCCCGAGCATACGAACTATAATATTTCAACAATGCTTTAAGAAATCGTTTTGTCAAATATATATTTTTTAAACGAGTAAAGGAGTTTAAATAGCGAATAACTACAGTGAACGTAATAATAGTAACAAAGTTACATTCGTGTTTCTCGAACAATTATTTATCGTTGCTTTTAAATTTAAAATTATAATGCAACTCCAACAACATGTGATACACAATATCCATAGTACGTTTTTCCCTATCACTATTATACCAGAACGAAATTTAATAACAATTAAAAACATTTACCTTTCGACATTTTCCATAACTTTCGACTTTTAGTCGTCACTGATGACCAGAAATCTTTTCACGAAATGTAAATATGGAGTTCAAACGTAAACAGTACGGAATGTAAAAAGTTTCACGATTCGAACACGAAATATGTCACGTATAACGACGTGATTGCGTAAAAACAGTGTAACGAAATTGTTTTGTTTTTTGTCTATGGACTATTTCATCAAATGGAGATTGATATTTACGCTTCGTGAAATAAGAAAATTCTTCATGAAATAAACACATTCCACACATCGCGTAAGTTTTTTACATACACGATACTACTGTTGTTGTTATTTTCTACTTCACGTCTTCGCCCGTAATATGTGTATGGACATCACTAAGGCGGAACCAACGTATTGATTGACTCAAATCAGCCGCGGTTAATATTTTTCGATAAATACTCTACCAGCGATTGTACGCGTTGAACGAAATTTATGAATTACTCTAAAGTAACAAGGTTAAATATATTAATTATTTACGCTTTACGATAACGACAATTTTCAAAAAATGTGTTCGTAATTGGCGGCTCTTACTAACAACACCCAATTCGTAAAAAATTTCGTTTCAAATTAAATAATTTACCCGAAGAACATGATATCCAATCGGTTAAAAATACCTATAGTATAAATAGTGAAAATCGTTCAAAAAACTAGACTCGTCGATAATACAGCCTCGATAAATTCTTCGTACTTTATGATATAAACCAATTCGTTTCGCCATTTAATTTACATTGTTTCTAACGATGGGGGAGAAGGAGGACGATTGCTCGTAGTTTTCTCTCCTTTACCAATCGCCCTTAATAGACACGGGTAATATACGGGCGGGTAAACACATTATTTAACTCGGTCGCTTCCCCGGAAACAAAGTCAAGCAGTTTTTCGGGCAACGGTATTTTATCGCGGAGAAAAAAAAATATATATACACACACACACGTTCAGAACGGATCCCTATTCTTTATTATTATTTTTTACCAGATTTGCCCCTAAGAGGGTTGAACGACGAGACAGTAGCCGTGCCCGGAACAAAAACGACATAATACTTTATGTACCAATAAATATAAAGTGATACGTCGTATAAACCAAAAACGAAAAAAAAAGCGGGACAGTATAATATATAATACACGTATACTAACGGCGATAGTTATAGAGCAGCAGGTTGCAGTAGTAGCAGTTATCTCTTTTGTCTCTCTCGCTCTATCTCTCTCCGCGCCTATATTATTATAATACGCAACGCGCGTTCGTAACTATAGCAGCAGCAACGTCGACAACATCTCTGCGTCCGTATTGTACATAATATAAAAACGCGTAAAAAGGGCTAAAGAAGCTGCTTCTGGGCGTGACAACCGTAATATTACCGAAGGTCCTTTTTTTTCTTTTTTCGATTTTATCGTGTATAGGCCGGGTCAGTATCGACTACCGGTGGCAGTTTTTTTTTTGCTCCGAATACAAGTTATATATATATATATATACATAATACACACATACGATCGGTGTACATAATCCACAGAAGGGTTATAGACGTCCCGTCGATACGCCAAAGGCTTCTTCTTTTCATAAAAGTAATAGATATATATATATATATTACGTTATACGCTCGTATACGACACACGGTTGATAAAACGTTATTCAATTTGCGACGACAAAACGAAACGCGCGTGTTACGTATATAATATCGTACACTACGTTGGTTCGAGTACGTGTGCACAAAACGCTTTGACCATCTGGACGATGCTTATGGTACGCAGTAAAAAACAAAACAACGACCCGCGGAGTTGTTCGAGACGACACGCCAGCGCGTTCGAATTCTGAACGTTTCGAAACAATTAACGTCGCCCGATGAAATGTGTCTATATTTTAATATTCGAAAGTAATCGTCGTAAACGGCGAACGCGTTTTATAACTTATCGAATCGAACGCAAAATTTATAAACACATACGGAGGAATAAACCGTTTTTCTATTTAAATTAAATGATCATAGACGGAACCAAGGGGTACGCAGTGTACGCGTGCAATTCTCGACGTAAAAACGAACGTTTTATTAAATTGTAAAGCGCTCGATTCGCGCGGTCAAAATGATCACGGTTTCGTTTAATTTCTTCTACGAATTAATAACTCCCGTGAAAAAATAACGACGAAAAATAGTTAAACCAAATTTAAGAAATATTCAAAGTTCGACGACTCCTACCCTATAGTACATACTCTGACTTGTAGGGCCGTCACAAATATTCAAACGCTTTCGTCGAGTATTTTCGCTTCTGTCCAAACGTATATAAATTGATAAAAAAAAACAATTTTATCGTCGTTACCGTTTAAGTATTTATCGACGATTCGAATTCGGCGCGAATGCCCATTTCGATACCGTCGGATATTTACGCGTATCGAATTAATCTACGCGTTAGTGCAACGTCCGAGTAGCGGCGTTTTAAAGCGCCACTCTTAGAGATCGCGAAAAGTTACGTTATAGTTTTCGAAGTATTCCGTGTACGCGGTGTCGACAATTACGACACAGGTATGGGTACTTGAACGAAAAAAAAACAAATACAAAAGTCTCCGCGTAAACGCGACGTTTATTTCGTAACCGGACATAGCCGTACTACGCCGTAACGCTACGTTTCTAGACCATTGTACCAATATTGTATTCGGACGATTGTAACACGAACGCGATATACACTTAGATAACTGTCTATTTTGATATCCTCGCAGTAAACCGTGCGCTCCGACACAATATACACACACACACACACACACGCACGCACGCATAACAAACAGAAGTACACACGAACTATAAAACGCACGTACATTAATGTATTGTATATTATTCTATTCGTGTTACAATAGATTATAGTACACACGCGTGTCTATCAAATTACACAGCCCGACGTTTCGTTATACCGACGAGTGTTTTATTTTACGCCGTATACGGGGCATAGGTGGGCATACCCACTCGACGGCGACGACGCTGAACGTCAGCGAAATTCGGTGCGCGTACAACGCGCGAATATCTATATACGGGATAAGGTAGGCGCGCACACGCGTTGTAACAATAACAAACGTACACGGATTTATTGGTCTATTCTAATGTCATAATATCGAATTGCATTGTGCAAACGGTTTTCGAAAAATGTACACCAACATATGAGCGTACCTTTTATAATAATAGGCGGGCGCGCGTGTAGAAAGTGGTATTTTTATTTGTATTATTGTTATTATAGTTCTCGTTCTTTACTACGCACTTTACGATGACGATAATAATAATAATAATTCGTATCAAACCGTATAGTATCATAATAAAAGGTAATGGAATCCGTTCGTTGCCGAGCGCTGACAGAACGTCAGTCGCCGCCACCGCCAGTAATATGTTCACCGCAAAGTTTAGAAATGACAAGGACTATAGTTTGTATTATACATTACATATACGATTATAATGGATGAAGTACACGGTGGTATATTTTTTACTCTACATCGGTTCTCTCATAAAACGACTACGTGGGAATTCGAAGACGGTTCCGAATACGTTTTTGAAATTGTGTAAACGTCGCGAATCTTTTACGAAACGTTTCGATCGACGCATGTTTACCTTTTCCGCCAACTCATTACAACCACTACCTTACTTTTAAACGATTGAACGAACGATTACGGCGCGCGTTGTTTCAATTTGGACTTTTCATCCTAGTGAATATACCGAGACTATAGTATTATTAATATAAATATAAATATTCTATTTATTCTCGATACGAACATTCCGATAAACCGTATTGCTGGCGACAATTCGTAACGCTCGTGTTTGTCATTCCCTAAGAATGATAACAACGGATCTTTTCACGGAACTAAAATCAAAAATCTCGCAATTTTCTCATAGTCAAAAGTCTTCGAACGCGCATTTTACCGCTTTTGAGCCACCGTAAAGATATCGTAATAATATTTTGTTACGGAGTATAAACGCAATCGAGTTGTCGACGACAAGGCGAATTAATTATAACGTTCGATTTATTAAAAGAAAAAAAACAAATACTCCTATAACGCGAAACAATACACACAACTATACCGTATACGATATTATTATAGTACTGATATTACGGTCGTCGACGGATTAATTTTACACTATTGTTATCGTTTTGTGTACGACGGCAGACAGACACCGATGCGTGAAAACCGGTCTTGAAATAGGTACGAAAAAAATGTCTATCTGCTCGCGGTTCTTGAATTACCCGTTCGAAAAAAAAATTACTCTTGTAAACTAGTTGGAGCACGGCGCGGAATAATTTTTCGGTGTCTTCTCATGCACACTGCAAAACCCATTTGTCTTCATTTACCGACAATTCTTCCTGTTAATAAAGTGGTCCGACCATATGATATCGCGGCGACGACCGAAGTCAAGGTCCTTGACGACCCCTTGAACCCTCTTCTCGAAACTAGTTTATCAGACCCGTTTTATATACGATATATACACATGTATATATCCATATATATGTATATATATATATATATATGGATGTATGTATATCTATGTATATATAGGTATACCCGACGTCTGATTCGTGTTATGCATTTTTTAAATAAATATTAAACGGCCAGCGGTATTATTATTATTATTATTATTATTATTATTATTATTGTTGTAATACATAGAAGTACGTATTATCCGACGTGATTGAACAATACCTAATTAAAAAATTTAATTCTTCGTTCGTTCGACTAGTTAATTTTGATATTGGTTCAACGCGTTCGTTTTGATTTAGTAAAAAAAGGTCTCCACGAAATAGGTACGTTAAATTGTCGATGCCCACCCTTTGTCAGCAATACGGATGTACATTTAGTAACAGTCAAAATGTCACT
Organism: Geopemphigus sp. TES_GeoC_2020; assembly: GCA_025469175.1. Classification (NCBI taxonomy): domain Eukaryota; kingdom Metazoa; phylum Arthropoda; class Insecta; order Hemiptera; family Aphididae; genus Geopemphigus; species Geopemphigus sp. TES_GeoC_2020. The sequence continues at coordinate 33,156 of JAIPRN010002202.1, forward strand.
CTAAGCGGTAAACACCTTACCTGGGAATATAAATAGAAAATTTTTCCGTATCGGTCTCTCCAAGTAATTGACGAACGTTTTTTCATTACGTTCTTTGGAAAATGAACATATTTATTCGAAATGTTCGCTTCCTACATTTCCACGACCCAAAATAACCTTCTCGGTCCGTGCTTTAAATGTTATGCGTTATACTATACACGTGACATAGATACAAATAATATTTAATATATATATATATATATATATATATA
>JAIPRN010002203.1:0-33402 GCA_025469175.1 Geopemphigus sp. TES_GeoC_2020
GTCGGTAGGACCGAGCAACAATAACAAAGGGTCGTCAATCGTCTCGACCGGGGCCGTGGCGGCGATCAAGCTGCGCCGAAACGGCGGTGTTGTCAATCTCACGGGGACGCGGAAAGACGACGGACGGTCGATGGCGGAGATTTCGACGGACCGAACTGTATCGCGGACGACAGAAAGGTTGCCATCGGCCGATTTTTTGTATCGATACAGTTTGCAAAAAATGGACAAAAATGGCGATGGCCGACAGGACGACGACGAGTCGTCATCGCCCGTCGTCCACGAGCAAATCGGCAGTGTCGTCCAGTTTTGGGCGGTAGTGGTCGGCGTCTCGGTGGTGTTCCTGTGGGCCACCTTCGGATATTTCCACCAAATGTTCGGATTTTGCTTCGGCAGCACTCCACTGACCGCGTACACGAAAAAAGTGGACAAATACTTGACGATGGTGCCGCCTCACGTAGTTGTGACGGATAAGGACAAAATGTTCTCGTACCAGCCCACCGTCGAAGAACGTGTTGTTTGTCGGAGCGCGAAAAAAATCTGCCATTTTGAAGTGTAATGCCTAGGGCCCGGAGAACTCGATACATTCGACGCATTTTTTTTCTCTAATGTTCGAGGCTTGTCTCCATGAATGCCACGAAGTATTCAACGGTACAAATTTTGTTTCGAAATTTTTCCAGTATTTCTTGGGTGGGAGGTCGGTTTTTCTTATCAATTTTGGCACGTTTTGCGTATTTTTCTAATTCTTGTACGTATATTTACATTTAGATTGTTTGACTTCTATAATAAACGCTTATAATTTATAACTATAATTGTATATAATGTCGGCAGTACACGTACGCCAAGACAGGTCGAGAAAGTACGAGAGTGCACTCAGTACATTCTCGGCCTAAAGCACAACACGCGCTCCCATGTGGGCATAAAATGTACAGAAATTAATAGACAGGCACGTGGAAGCAGCGACGAATGTTCGAAAGTATAGTATGTCGCGGCGCCGATCAGTGCTATCCGGTTCTAGCCTTTGTGGTATTCGTAATCGTCTACCGTCTTATCCCGAGTCCGTATAGACATTATTTTGGATTTTCTGTTTGAATTTATTGTGGTCGTGTTTGGCTGTAAAAGGTGAGTGTGTTTCTGAACGTATTTAAATGTTAAATGTTGCTGCTATTTTTAAGTATTTTTAATTTTAAATTATTTCTTAAAAATGCCTAAAAATGGTGTAAACGTCAACTCGCGTCTAAATTCATTTTCAAATCAGTTCGATAATTCAACTGACGGAATGGTATTATTTGTAAAATATAGGAAGTGAAAGTCGCAGCTGATAAACAATTCACTGTCGAGCAGAGAAACATATTTAATGTATAAAACGTATTAATAGAGTTTAACTTAGAAAGCAGACCTAACAGCTGGGTACAAGTACGTATAGTATTAACCTGTTCGTACTAAGTTGTATGAAAAAAATTCGTCTTATTTGTACGTAATCAATTTTTACTTAGTTTGGTCTTGAAACGATCGTAACGTATCGAATTTAGGCGCTGAAAAACAAATCGAAACGATATATTAAAATATCAACACATACACGTCTATTTATATTATAGAAATCATTTTTAATCGCCCGATAAATATTTTAAACGTTCTGGTTGTCGGATTTCGCGTTAAACGTTTCAATTTTTCGTAATTGGTAAAGTTAATTTATTCGAGAAACTCGTAAATAGGTTAACGCGTTTTAAATCGATAATATTATATTCGCCGTATCCGTGACGTAAGATACGGTAGCATTATCATACCAAAGATACCTTTTTTTAACTATCGCGTCGCGCAAAATGATTCTCGGAGTCGTAAATAAAAACGTTAAATTCTTTATAATTTATATTTATATATATATATATAATACCTTTAAATGAACAATTCTTGTATATATATATATATATATCTGAATCACGGAAACGGCTCCAACGATTTTCATGAAATTGAGTATGTAGGTGGTTTAAGGGGCGATAAATTGATCTAGCTAGGTTTCATTTTTAGAAAATGTCGTTTTATCTGTGTTTAAAAAAAAAACACCGAGTAAAGCTATATTTATATATGTACAACGGTTTTTCTGGACCAACGTACGCGAAGTATTATCGTTTTTGTCGCGTTGAAAGTGTTAAAAAAAACGTGTTACCCGGCGGTAACGTTTTTGATGCGTTTTTAATAGATAAAATATGATTCGTCGTCATATGTACTATATCCGTTATACGCCAAAAGTTGTCTTTAAATTATTCGACGATTAATAACGAGATCTGTACGTATTTTATTGTCGTTCCGACAGTATCGAATAACGTAGGGTTTTTGCGCGAGCGTAGAACCACGGTGAAATTGTACAATTCGAGACGTTTTATTATTTATAATTTATAATTAATTTATTTAATACCCGTCCACGACGGTCGATTATTAATTTTCGAAATTAGGTTCGCACAGACGTTGGCCGCGTTTCTTACCGTGTTTGGGATTCGATAATTTCGTTATCGCTCTGTAGCCGCGGTTTCCGTCCACTTCGTAGTACACGTTCCTTATCAGACCGGTAGGCTCCAGAAAGCTGTAGGAGCCCTTTACGTAGTCGCCGTACTTTGATTCCCAGCGATGCGATATAACGCCCGACGGCAAGTCGTTGATATTGTATCGGAACTCGTAAGCCAAGTACTGTACGATCAAAACAGACTACTGTGTAATACACGTTCCCGTTATCGCGATATTACTACCGTCGTCCCGGAAAGTGTAAACTTTTATAAACGTCAAATAATCGCTAGTAAAAAACGGCGAAAATGCTCGCGAATACTACCTCGTTCTCTTCGTTCGGCACGTCGTAGACATTTTCGGGTAGAGCTTCCGACCATAATAGGGTAAACGACACAACGAGCTGAAACAATACCGGAACCGAATTACACCCTTAATCGTCGCTGGATATCGAAACCAATGTGAACGTAAACTCTAAACGGGCGTCCGACGTCGATCCGTTTTTCGTCTATAATAGATAGATTATAACGCGACCCCCAAATAACATCGCGTTTATCACGTTCGACGTTATTTCGCTCGTAGAATGATTCGACACGATATTAAAACGTATATAAATTATAATGCGTATAAAAAATAATATCGATACGACGCGACGTAATATATATATATATATACGTGTATTCGTGTTATAATTACGTTTGTAAAATTAAGACTCGCGCCTATAAGCGTGGTTAAATTTTTTATTATTATATCGAACGATAATGTTAGTTGGGAGCGCGAGATTACGCGTCGTACTGTACCTGCAAAACGATTTTCATCTTCAATTCGGCTCGGAAAACTACACGAAATATCGAAGTCGCGCTAAACTAAATATGTCCCGGCACGATGGTTCGGTTCGAACGGTTTCGTTTCACTAAATCCGCGGCGTCGGTAGGGGGGGAGGCTAAACCGTCCGGGCGCTACGAAAATGCGAAAAGCGAGAGAAGTGAACGCTCGACGCCGAAAATGTCAAGGCGATTATTATTAAATCGTCTGGCGAGGAGAACGGACCGGCGGCACCCGAGACGCCCCCGCGTTCCGTGATCGTCACGATATTACAATATCGGCGACCGATTCGCGTGGACAGAGTATCCCGTCGTGTGCGCACGTACGTACGTATTATTTACCGTTCGTTCGCGAGCTATCCAGTCCGTGAGCGACTCGCGCACGTTCGTCCGCCCGCACGGGTACGAGTAAACGAACGTAAATAACGTCGGCGATTACGATATGGTAAGGCGGTTGGGTGTACCGTTTATAATCGGCGTAAATTGTTCACGGTATTAACCGTACGGTTCACGTTAAAACGAAATGTGCGCGATACGCGTGGATTGTGAGCGTTATTTTGTATCGTTGTCGTCTTAGTCGTTCGTTCTCTTTTGTCTTTTACGTTTCGACGTTTGTTACGTTATACCGCGGCGTGTCAGCCGTATTGCGATAAAATCGGCGGAATATTGTCGGGCCGTAAACGAAAACGAATTTATACCGAAAAACGAATATTAATATCATTTTATTCGATCGTCGTACGATATGGAAACGATATATTTATAAATCGGTATCCGTTCGACGATAAGGGTTGCTTAAACGGAACCGGTCGACGTCTTTTCTTTTTTCGAACAATCGAATATTATTCGAAACCCGAATCGAACGATAAATTGTTTCGGCCTATCGTACATAGGCGAACGATTGCGCAATAGCTCTCGCGATACGCGAATATCCGTTCGTAAAACTTTAACGAACCGTTAGCGGTGAGCGTTTCCTGAAATAGTTTTACGTAATCTACGTTGTTCGCGTTATAAGACTACGTAGTCTTTATATTTGTGAAAACCTACGTAACATACAATTAACGTTAGTAAAAAGCGAAAAAAACGTTTAATTTTATTCGGTATACAGTATTTTACGTAACCGGTTGATCGTATAGTTTTTCGAGCAACGATCGCGTATTTTCTGTAAATTCTAATTTCCCTCTTCAATTATCTATACGACTATTACCGACTGTATTGTACAAAATTGTTGAACTATCTACCAATGTTACTCAAACAACGAGCTTTCTTAAGCGTACGGATTCCGAGTTAATAATAACACGTATTTCGCGAAAAAACGGTTTTACTTTTGAAGTTGCGTGGTACTAGCGTATCTGTATTAGTTTATACTTCGTGTCGTAACTCGCGATTATACATTTAACAAAAAAAAAAAATAGTTCACGGTCGATTGTGATTTGCGCTCGCCGCTCGTACGTTCCGTGACGTAAACTTAGGTACATTTATTATATACGGATGATCGACATTACGTTAAACGTCGTAGAGAACATTACGGACAATTGTTTTAAACATCTCGTTGATCCTTGATGATATAAATTATATATTATTTAAATGTACGCTACTAAACATCACGATTGTCAATTCGACTTACCTTTCACTTCTTCGCTATAATTTCAAGGTAGGCGTTGATTATTTGTAAGATTAGTTACATCGTGTTTAAAAAATTCCCTTTTAAAAAAAGGTTAACCGTTGATGATATAAAAACAGTCGTATTATGTTACGGATCGTAATATCGTGATGAATTACGTTGGTCTAGTTGTGAACGTTATTTAAAATTATTTTTACGTAGCGATTATTGTATTGCTAAAATAACCGTTTGAACTAAATAAATACGAATAAATACGTAAAATTGAGAGTTCGAAAAATTCTATTTGATTTCCGTTATAAATTATGTTTATATAAAAAACGAACGAAAATCGCGATTACAAGTTATATATATATATATACACAGTATAAATTGTTTACAACGAACTTCAAGGGCTCGTTAAGTTTTGTACGTTATAAGTGGTATTCACTTTAACCGATATATCGTTTATTCGTTATATTCGAATATTGCATCAATGTACCCATCGAACATTTTTTATACCGAGGATGGAATTAACAAATGGATTAATTGGATTTAGAGGAAATACTAATTACAAAATATAAACTTTCGAAACATATCTATTTACACATTTAGTTTTTAACTGTACAGCGTTTGTTTAATTGTTCAAATATTTTGTCTCTATTTTTCAAAATTTCCTATATTGTGCGACGAGATGATCCCAATTTACTGGCAATACTGCTCGCACCAGACTTTACTCGAGAAATTATCGCGATCTTTTCCTCTACAGAAAATGTCTTTCGTCAGAGTCTTTCTTTAGTAGTGACAATATATATATATATATAAAAGATTCGAATTAAGCCGAGAAAATGAATGAAAATCTTTATAGGAACACGTTCAACGTGGTAGTTGTTCTGGTACAGTAGAGTGTTTGGAGGTGGTAATTCTTCCACAATCAGTTGAAATACCGAGAGTTTGTTTTCGATAACATTTCGTTGTAAAAAGTTAGGGATTTGTGTTTCGTTGTGTGTGTGTGTGTGTGTGTGTGTGTGTGTGTGTGTGTGTGATGGGTTTTCAGGTTATACGAGTATTTTAGGATTATGTGACAATATTGCTGGAGAGAGCACAACTGCTCTGTGACACGTATGTTTAAATAGTGAGTGTAATGTAGAAACAGTACAATGGTCACGGTTACAAAAACATATTATCTAAGATAAAATGCCGTGGTCACTGTAACCGATGGCGAAGGCCTCTAGGGATCTAGAATTGACACCCGATTTGTACGTTATAAGCAGTATACGTACGCAATTTTTCCTACGACATTTCACAAGTCTGTAGACTTAGTACGTAATTTTTTTTTTTCGTTTTTTACACACCATTTAGTTTAATATAAATCATAAATTAAAATACTTACAGTGTAAGTAATTATAAACAAATAATAAATAAAAAAAAAATAAATTGTATGTTGCAAATATAGAATTTGCATATGCCTTCCGCTGCCCGAGAGCGAGCGACGTCCACTGCTCTTTGGTTTGTCTGCATTAAGTCATCATTCGTGCGTGAGTTGGGGTTCATTGGATAAACTAATATATGTGCCATTGTCTGCTCTTGGCCGCATCGACATTTTGTTTTTAAGTCGTTAAGGTATCCCCATTTAGACATACTATCTTTCGATTTTCCTACACCTTTTTTTATTTCGTTGAGCGTTCTTTATGTCTGCCATGTCCTGCCGTTAGCTGTTCGGCTGGATCTATTCCTCAACTTGTGTTTACTCTACTCAATGCTGGGTCTTCCGTTAGGATCTCTGATACCTTTAGGAAGCTTTTCCTCGACTTAAGGCGAAAACTGGGCATGTCTGATCCAAACATTGGGTGTCTTTTATCGTTTGCTTGTTTACAACTTTCCAGGTTGGTTACTATAAGTCTGCGTATGTAGGAAGGTGCCACACCTGATAATAGATAAAATCTCTCCACCAGTGTATTTTTAAAGCATCCTGTAATAATGGGACAGCCGTTGTTTAAGGCTATGTCTATTTTTTGGTATGAGTTGACCGTCCCCAAACTAGGCATACATACTCTCCTACCGAGAAGCGCAGTGCCAAGGCTGATACCCGAAGTGCGTGAGGTTGAGCACCCCAGATTGATCGCGTCAGCTTGCGAATCAAGCAGTTGCGAGTATTTATCTTTTTGGCAGTTTTCTCACAGTGAGATTTATATGTTAATGTCCTATCAAAAGTTACTCCTAACCATGTTAGTGTTTTACAATGTGTGAGTAATTCTCCTTCCAAGGTAAATTGAAGGTTCTGGTTTGCCTCTTTGTTCTTGAGGTGAAAAACGCTCACAAAAGTCTAGCTAGGGTTTGGTTTAAGGTAATTGTAATTATAATAATTAATCATTGTTTCCAATGTTTTAGTGAGTTTTCCTTCTGTTATTTCAAATTGATTTCCTTGAACGGCAATTGCTGTATCATCCGCGTATATATAATGTTTAACGTTGTTATTTATAAATATTGGTTGGTCATTTGTGTACATATTAAACAGTGTCGGGGCGAGGACACTACCCTGCGGTAAGCCATTTTTTGTGTTTCTCCATCTGATCTGTTTGCTTGCTAATGTCACAAAGAACCTCCGATTGTATAATGATTCAATGATCTGAGTAAATTTAAAGTCTTTTGTGAGATTGTGGATTTTCGTCAACAAGATTCGGTGGTTGACCGTATCATAGGCGGTTGGTAGTTCAACAAATGTTACCCCTGTAATATGTTTCTTTTTAAATCCATTTTCAATACATCGGGTAAGATTGAGAATTTGACCGGTACAAGATTTACCCGACCTGAATCCTGCTTGTTTCCTAACTAATTTTTCATTTTTCTATTACCGAACATAATTCATTTAGGAATATCCTTTCATAGAGTTTATATATATTTATATATGATATAGCAGGGTGACTGGTCGATAACTAGATAGGGAGTTAAGATCTTTTCCCGGTTTAAGTAATGCTACCACTTTAGATTTCCTTCATATTTTTGGGAGTCTTAGTGTAGATATGACATTATTAAAAAGTTTTAGTTGCCACTGCTTAGTTTTAAGGCCGAAACGTTGAATTTGTTCCGTATACATGTTATCCAGTCCAGCTGACTTTCCATTCTTTAATGATTTCATAGCGACTTCAAGTTGATCGTATAAGAAAGTATTTCCTAGCTCAGAATTCTCCTCGTTTATTAATCGTTTTACTGTTGGCTTCGGCGATTTTTTATTGCGTTTATTTTTCTTACACTTACCATTTATTGAGAGGTGATAAGCAATTTGATTTGGAGTAACGATTGGAATAGTTGGCTTATTTTTTAGTCCAGTCGTTTAATGAGATCTCAGGCATTTTTACTGCTTCGTTTCATGTCTACACTTGTTAATAGATCGCACTACTTTATTCTCTTTTCTTGTACCAGTAATTTCATAAGTACTTCACCTGCTTCAATTGTGTTTTCTCTAAATGTGTTGGCCTCATAAAGTTCTGTGTATCTATGTAGAGAGTTTGCTGATTCGGGCGTTAGGCCTGGAATGTAATGTGTACGACAGCCTCTTGGAATATTTTTCCTTGATACAAGTATAACTAGGTATATGAAGTTACCTTAGCTTTCATTCGTTGGTTCTAAATTAGTTACCAAGAGGTTTAAGTCTTTTGTGAAATTATTCAAATTGGCTTTTTTTAAATTGTATCTATACCGTACGTAATAACCGGTTGTTCATTTTAACCGATGACGTTATAAACGATTTGTACTGTATATATAAACATAAATATATATATAACGTTTATATATATTGTATATATAAACGAGTGTTTAATTTTGTTTATTAAATTTCCAAAAGTTAAATTAAAATTCGTGGCAACCCATGGCCACACGAATGCTGTATATGTTGGCTCGAGTAGGACATTTAGACGGCGATTTTTGGAATTCGAATAATTATTAAGAATTTGAAAACGATACCAGTGAATAATTATATTCGAAAATAATCGAGCGACACTCTAGTAGCGTTTAATGAATGACGAATTCGATGGATATTTCGATATTATTAACCGTATTTGAGCTCGCGTTACATGTTGAGCTTTTAAATAAAAAAATTAGGAAAATAAATAAGTTTCCGCCGTTTTTTAAACGGGAATAGCGAAAGAACGATACTTAACGTTTTATTCGTTGTATATTTGTTCGTCGTTATTTTTTCCAATTTTTCTGGCCCCTTGTACGTTTCGTTTTTCGAAACTATCCACGCATATGCCCAAGTTTCGGTATCCACGTACGGCGTGAATGGTTGTTCAGACAGGCCACGCGCCTCCGTCGATGGAAACAAGTAACAATCAGAAGAAGCAATGTCTGGCGAATACGATGGTCGGGTGGAGTAAAACTTCCCAAATCGAGCGTTTTAAAGTAGGTTTCGACCGGCGCCGCAACATACGTGGACGAACATTATCACGGGAAAGAATAACTTATTTATATTCCGAATGTACATAATTGACCGTGTCCAAAGTTTTACCGATTTAAAAAAAAACGTTCGGGTTGTATTTATTTTGCTTAAGGAGAGTATCGAAAACTGAAAAAGTATATTCGAAGTCTCGGCTAGATACGGTTTGATATCAAAACGTAGCGCGTGTCGACCTCTTATCCGATCTTTCCTACACATAAAAGTGTTCGTGAAGTTAAAAAAAAATAATAATAATAACGCGCCATCGTAAAACCAATGCATTCGTTCCAATTCGCTTCGCTTAGAATCTAACAAAAATGTCGATTCGGCGTGTCTCCAATTATGAAAAATATTAAATCAAATTTTAGTAACTATAACGTGTAATACATAATACTATTATATGTACATAGTTAAAGCACAGACTTGTCGGAATAAGCAATTATGTATCGTCGTATACAGAGTCTTAACTCAGGTAAAAATTTTGGGGTAACTTTAAACCTATCTAATTGAAACATTATGTTTACAATACTACGCCCCCCTCACGTACAAGTTACAAACGTAACATCATTTGTGATCCCCAAATGATAACATTATATTCGATAACCGACCTCCAAGCCGCGGTAAACTCGCCGAGTGCCTTGTCCCTAGGATCAGGAGGCCGAACAGCGTGGATGTCACCACGGGGTCACGCGTTGGTGGAGACGCCACGGATGAACGACGACACCCCGTACGCAAAGCGGTGTTAGTCATTTTTTTCAACGAGCCGAACTAACGGAAAATTGACACGCGTCAATATATACGTGTTTATATCGTAATATACGTATTCCGTATTATACATGTATATATATTATTGTAAACGCCACAAGATGACGTCGACGGGGAACGTATTTATTCGATTAATCCGTTCACGTTGTTCGCGAACCATTCAAAATAGGCATATTTATACGTATATAACGCGGCCACGATTTGGCACATATATTTTAGCACTACAGATATTATAACTGCAAAAACTAATACCATAATTGCATTTCGACGTAACTTTCTATAATAACGTATGTAAAGGTAATATTTTTTTAATAAACGTTGGAACGACGTTTGAACTTCTCGGGATACCGACCATATTTTAATAAAATATCAATAATAATCGTGTGTAGCGCTCGAAATAGAGGCTGATTGTCGTCTGAGTCTCGGCCACGCGATAACCACAGAATCGACGCGTCCCATTTATATAAAAAGGATCGCGATGATTACACGGCTACACAAAAATATATGTATATATATATATCACGCTAACGGGCACGAATCGAATGAACACGTGTCCCTTACTAAGCGAACGGACAAATATCGAAAAACAATGAACCCAATAGACTACGATTATTACAATCAATATACTAAGAAACGCGAGACGAAATACGCCGATTTTAAGAACTTTGCAATATGAATACTAACCACGTGTTAATAAAACATTAGTAATAACCGTATTTTTTCTATTCTATCGAAACTTTGTTTTACAAATTCGACAATTATGCAAGGTATACAAAAAAAAAAAACAGAGAAAGAAATAAAAAACCTCCAAATCATACAAAACCTATTAAAATTACTAAAATAAATCACGTACCCACATTTTTGAATTTTTAAATAAGAAACCCGCCATTATGGAAAAATGATAAGGTGTCCAGGATGACTGTACGTGATTGAGACGAAAGAATATGACGAGTATTAAATGGGTTTTTGAGAGAATTCAGAAGAAAGCTAGAGCACTCTAAGGACAAAGCGAGGCAATTGAAAAGGACGTGATTAATGTCGCGAGTAGCGGGAGTATTGTGAAGTTTATAGAGAGTTGAGTCATTTAGGGACATTTTAAAAGAACGAGAAGGTAATAAAGTGTGACCGAAACGTAGACGGAAGAAAGAGCGGATGGTTTTGCGGATAGAGTAGATCTAGTTGAAAAAACCAAGGGCGAAAAGAGATAGAGAGGTTTAAACTTCTATACCAAGCGGCAAAATGTGTGGCGGTAAATTAAAAATATATTTAAGTAATAAATTGTTAATAGAAAATGTAATTTTGGGACAGAAGTCTGATTACGGTAGTAAATGTACCGACGGGAGCCGGTAATAACCATATACAGCGACCGAAATGGAGGCTGATTGTCTGGGTCTCAGTCATACGATAACCACAGAATCGACCATTTATATAAAAAGGATTACGACGATTACACAACCAAATATATATCACGCCAACGGGCGCGAATCGAACGAATACGTGTCCTTTAGTATGCGAACGGACAAATATCGATTAACAATGAACCCACTAGACTACGATTATTACAATGCCCGTTTCGACGATCTTTTAATACGAGACGGCCGGTACGTGGCAATAATCTGGTCGGGCGACTCGGGTATAAAACACAGAAATTACACCCTAGGGCCCGCAGAGTGCGCGCGCACTACAGCCACGAATCACCAAGTACCGGAAGTCGGTATTTCGAGGATCAAGGGCTGGTCCCTTCGCCAGGACTTTTGCGTCTCGATTCGTGTTTATTGCCGGTGAATTAAAAAAATAAACTACACCGACAATAATATTGATCGATTTCAATTTGTTTTCAACGTAATATTCACTCGTAGTCTATAAACTCGAGTATATTTTATTATTTTATTTAAGATAAAAAATACAATCCGTATAAGCATACTAAAATAAGTATACATAAAAAGAACTTATAGAAGAAAAAAAAACAGGCTCGAGGAGAAACCACCAACCCCCCCTCCCGCAATGGCGGAACATCCACTGACTTTGGTAAAATTAAATTACGATTACGATTATATTAATTTTTGGAAATTAACATTAACAAACGAAGGAGTAATGATTAATTAAATAATATAAATATTTTTTCTATTGTTAGAGAAGGTCTTTAGGCAGAGTTCTCTTTAGATTATGAGGGAGGGGGGGGGTTGTGATGGAGGAAAGACTTTTAATAGGAGGGTTTGGATGGTTCAATAGAGGGTTGTGAAAACGTTTGTGTCTAAAAATAGCAGTTTGTTTAACAGTAGGAAGACGAAGGTCTTTCGGAATTGTTTCGTTTGAAATGTAAAAAGGAGCGTTAAAAATTCCGCGAAGGCGTGTTTAGATTGAAAAACTCGAATGTTTGTCGATATTAGATGTTTTCGTCGCGCCCCAAACATTTGTAATTGTTAAAAAATTAATCCGTCACGTTATTTATTTTCAGGCAATCACGACGTGCTACAATATCGCGTCTGTACCGCTCTGACAACACTAAATACAAACACCACGGACATTGCGTATCGGTTATTTTAAATATCGTAAACGCCGCTTCGGTCGCGCTTAAACGTTTTATTTACTTAACGTTGTGCGTTGAATAGCGTAAGTATAACGTATAAACGGACATAAGCCGTAGCTTTATGACTCAATTACATGTTCCAAACCGAAGCTAAGAAAGCTATTTATAATCGTTTTTACTGAAAAGTTCGATTCTCTTCGAGTAGTTTATATCGTACAATTAAACGCGAACATATATATTTATATCACTACGACCGTTATTTCGACGGTAACTGGTAATAGACGTTGGCGAAGACAATTATTTTCAATTCAAGAGTACTGGCGGCCAGTCGCGTTATGTATATTATTCCGGAGAGGAAAACCATACGAAAATCTCCATAACGAAAATCGGTACACCTATTACGCGGTACGATTTTAAAAACCGGATATTTCGTTTGTTTCGTTTGAACGTTAAGACGCGTTTTATAAACGGTTATTCGTTTTGGAGAGGGAAAATTTTTACACGTGACTAAATGGATACCACTCGGCTTGAAACGGCGCGTAAAACTTCGCGTTATCCTAAATTCGCGTTTGGATATTTATTCGCTTTTCGTGTTCTACGCGTGACGACTATGGCCGTTATTGTCTGGAACGCGGGCCACGCGATTTAGTTAAACGCGTAACCGTTTCGAAGATTCGCCGAACAATATTATTATTTATACGATCGACCGTCGCGTATTTTACCGATAAAAACGGAGAATAAAGCGGCGCTAAACGTTCCGCGTCGTGTTTTTCTAGCGTTTTCGTTTTTCTATTTCGTTCGAACAAAACACGCGTTATAAAAAAACAATTACCGTATGCCCCACCCACCTTCCACCCATACACCGTTTAATTATACGTATCCGGATAACGTATACATTTATATTCGCGAATAATATACGGGGCGAATGTATATAATACGTTTCGAAAGCGACGTCCAATTTACGTGAATATTACGAAAGGTTAATTCGCGTGGGGACCGACGAAACGTTTCGGATGGGGAGGGGGAACATAAGATAATCGTTATTTCGTTCGAAAATTATAGGTGCGCGTGACACGAATTCAATTATTAAACGCGGGTCTATCCTCACGTAGGTTAAACGAGACGTACGTTGTTGATTCGAACATATAAATAACGACGTTTAAACGTAATCGTTATTTATTTTGAACGCGTTTCGAACGAATTCGGGGACGGACGGGTATTTAGGCGAGGCAGTCGACACGCGAACATGCCGATTACGTCGGAGTATTATCAATTCAGGAACAGTGAGAAATCGACGACGGCGGTCACATTCGCGCGGTCGTCCGTGTTCGAAAATACGCGGTTTCATCCCCGACAAATTATTATTAGTCGCGTTCGTCGTCCACGACCGTCCCGAATCCAAAGTGTCTAACGGTCGCGCCGTTTTCAACGCTACGTACGATCTACGCCGAATCGCACATTATTTTACAAATAGATTAACGACACACAAACATCGTCTCGGGTAAGAGTTGTGTCAAACACACGTCCCATACTGTCTTCACCGACGATAATATATTTTAAACGTATATTACTACGAACTATACGGCTAATAACGGCAAGTCGTCGCGATCATTTACGTGTTATCGCGTTATATTTTAATGTATACTCGTATCATTTTTTTTAACGAATAACCACGCGCACATCCGTTTTACCGTAATACGATACAAAGAGTAAACGACGTATTTACTACCGACGTTATACACGATATTTTGTACGCGTAACATATAACGGCTTACGGTTGAAAACGTTTTCCACGTAGTCGTATATAAATAGCGTTACAATATGCGTGTAAAAACGTACTCGAAACATATCGTCCATCCTTACGTACGCTGGATCCTCCTGGGCGTCCTTCATTGGTCCCTGGTGGTGAATGAAAACGCGTCCGAGCCATCCAGGACATCGGCGTATCCGGTACGATAACGGGACGATTTATTCGGTCCTTCGAAAATCGACAAATTTTCGTTCGATCCAAAACGCTATTCAAACCCGGTCCGAAGCGATAAAAACTCATTTTCCAGTCACGACCACCACATCCCTGGCAAAACATACTCCCTATCAACCACAAAACACTTACTCAAACCACCGTACCCATAGACTCGGGCAGACCAACTTACAAAACAATAAACACAACTCCCTACTTCCTCCCACTAGTAGAGGCACAAGCCTGGGATAGTTAACGGAATAGCCATCCCGCTTCAAGCGAAGCAAGTATATACATATGTATGTGTGTGTGTGTGCTGTATGATATCGTCAATTACCGTAAAACTATCCGGTTTATCGAATTTTAATTCGACCGCGTAAATTATTTTTAATAACCTTAATTCAAATTTTTTATACAGATTTCGTCACCGAGGAGATAATATGAGTTCGTTCGAAGACCACGAAATGGCTTTCAACTTGACATTGTACAAAAAATTTCGTTTTTATTACATATTGGACCCAAAGAGCGCGAAGATTTATAACTACAATATTTATAGACTCGTCCACGTGGCGATAATAATTTTCGTAATCGGCGTCAATGTATACGGATTATTAGGATTTGTCGTGAAGATGGAAGACACAGTTGACGAAATCAAATTCATTCAAATAATATATTGTCATATGCACATTTTGCTATATTTGATAAAGATGAGCGTGTGCGTATACAACGCGGATAAAATTTGGGATTTGCTCAACGTGGCGCGCACGAATTTCTTAAAAAGCCCGCAGAGTTCCAAGCATATAAACGTGCTCCATCGATATCAAAGAGCTTCGATAAAAATCACCGATATCTTGTACGTTCTTCTTCAAATCACTTGCGCCGCGTGGCTATCTTTTCCCTTATTGTTTAACGCTCGTAGGCTAATGAAAACGTCTAGTGACGGCACTCGGCGTTACGAGAATATTTTGAATTTTCGATTTCCGGTGACAATAAACGCGTACAATAATTATTATTTCGTCTTTTACGTAATCGAATCGATATTAGTTTTCGTTATAGCGTATTCCATACTACTTATAGATACGTTGTTAATTTCTATTGTCTATATTTTAATCGCGCACTATGAAACACTATCCCGAGCGTTCACTTACATTGGACACGAGCAGAAACACGGTAAGGATATGGAAAAAAATTATCGTAATAAATATTAGACGATAGATACTTATGGAATAGACAAAATCCGTTTAAACGTTTCGGTCCGAAAATTGTACTATACGTTTATTAGTTCGTAACAATCGTCGAATAATACACCTACGTCGCGTCGTAATATGAACGATTAATATTAATATTAACTTAAACGTTCCATTTTGAAACGGACCTACTTGGTTACTATTAGTAATTCGTAAACAATTTAAGTCATATAAAACGTTATTCTTCCTTTTCTATACGGTTTATGTATTAAGTATTACAAAAATTATACGATTAATATCAGATTATATAGTTTTATAATCAATTACGTAGTTTTATACGTTATATTAAAAATATATACAAATTATATTTAATACTAAATTCGTATTAAAGCTTTCGGCTCGCGTCTCTATAATAAACATACCCACTGGCTATTCACGATAATTCAACGTCCGTGTAAATGTATTCGCGTTTTGTCCAAATACGATGTCTTCTAGCCGCGAAATATATTTCGTTTTCCAGAATCTTTTACGCGTATTCGTTATAAAGTCAAATATGTTTACGTAATACGTATCTTTATGATCTAACGTAATTTAATCAACGCGTGTCACTATGGTAATAATTGATTTTCAAATAAGATTAGTATAGTGTACGAACTTAGATTGACCAACTTGTTCGTTTTATACGCAATTAATTATACGGTGTAATGTACTTTTTTAGACGGTAAAACGCGTTGTCTTAACGCTTACGAAGAATTTAAATCGATAATTTTCGATCAACAAAACGTAAATACGTAAGTACTACTTTTATTATTATCGGCGATAACGAGTTAAAAATAAAACCCAATAGCTTTAGGATTCTTATTAGTCTTTCGGTAAAGTCCGAGTAATAATCACTTGTTTCACGTTTCGCTGTACAGTAGGACTAACGGCGATTTAAGAACTCTGAAAGCGATAATTTTCGAAACGTCATTTTACGTTCTATTTAATTGTACAACTTTATTGGCTTGTTCGTGACCGCTACCATTTTCATATTAATTAACGAATCTTATAACTATCGTCCGCTATTTGTTTTTCGAAGCGTGTCGTAAATGGACGAGCGTGTGTTCTCGTACATGATCAAAAGTGTCGTGGCCAAGTCATTTTTTTTAAATTGTTGATGGGGGAGGGGCAAGGTTTGGTAAGTCGGTTGGGCCGATTGATTTTACAAAAACAAATATACGTACGACAATATGTATATATGTTTTATTATATATATATATTATACGTATTTTTTTACGTTTTAAAATAAAATTTTCCGAAGTTAGTATAAATATATACGTGAGAATTAAAGTACGTACTTTCGGCGAATATATTTACGTAATAAAATGGACGTTTACGTCGCTCAATTTCGATCTTTACACGGTAATCTCGACGGTTTTTCTCGATTTATTTTTCTCGTTCTTTGTAGATAAGGTTACCGTCTCCGCGTTCACTACGTATTGCACGACTATAAAAGAAAATCTTCCGGATCGTTACTTCAAACGACGGATCGTCGTGTATATTTTACGTCCGTTTTACGCGATAACGCCAATTCCTCGATCCGTTTAGTGGCCTTATACGTCAACGCGCTTCGTTTCACTTTGAACGCGTTCACTTTGTACGCCGAATCTATTCTACGTTTCGGCTTCGACAATTCTACTATACGGCTCGAACATTTCGCGTTCAAAGCGGCTTTCGATATTTTGTACGGGTCGTACATTTTATCAAGTTCCTCCCTTGGAAAATATTTTTTCGGCTCGTTTAATCGGTCTACCCATTGGAACGTCAGCCGTTTCCGATTCAATTTGTCGGCGTCGCTCACGTTGGCTTTTGAACGGTTCAATAACATTCCGAAGAACCGGGAGAAACGTCACGCTATTAATCGGTACATAATTTCGTAATACGGCGTTCGTAATTTAAACGATATAATCGCGCGAAATCGGACTACTCGTTTCGGTTAACTAAACCGATTTGAGATTTTCTTAGGAACGTGAATTACCTAAGCGTTCGCCGACCAAAGCGTAAGATCACGATTATTCCGACGAATAAATAAATATTCGTTTATCACGAAAGAAATTGTTTGAACTTCGGATTGGACGCTAATCAAAAACGTTCCTTAATTAAAACGATCGACATTATTCGTTATTATTTATACCGACCGCTATAGTAACCGACCATTATGAACGTTTATAATTATCGTTTGCCAGTTATTAGATATAATTATAACGATAAATAAAATACGCTGTTCGGGCAGGTTTTTTTTTATCAAGCAAACGTCGTATTTTGTCCGTGATGGCTCTTCGGAATACGTAAAAATGATTTTATGTCTGTGACGAATAATCGTTTCGTTAAACGAACGTGGGATCAATTAATTCGCGAGGCGCGTAGTCAGAATTGCGCGATAACGGTGGCCTATTATTTATGGTGATCGGGTAATTTATATTTAGCGGCCAATGCGACGGGCCCGTTTGTCCTTTACAAAATATTCGACGCCAACGTACGTACACGTTTTGTATTGTAATAACGTTTTTAAAATTTGAGAGCTTTGTATCCTAGGCGCGTAGGGTGACGGCGCCTTTATTATATACCGTTTAAAAAAATTAACGAATTAATTAACGCTCGAAGACCTGCCAACGATTTAGTGGGTCGGTCGACGGGTGGACCAATAAAATGTCTGACCGGGCCATCCCGGGCTAACCCTATAGTTTTGCCCGTGTACAAATGATCCTCGTAGGCGATCTGATTTCTGGTCTATTTGCGTAACCGCTCTTGGTTATTGATTAAAGGTGGTGGTCAACCGTTTTTATATCGCGTCCAATAAATAAAGAAATAAAACGTTTTCGTCGTTTAAAATTATACGATACGTTTATTTCTTAACGCGCATTTAGATTACTGAACTTTCTTACGTTCCGATCGAATCGAAAATTCCGATATTTATTTATTTTTAACGGGAACGTTGAAATTGTTTTTTGACGCCTAAACCATTATAAAGGTTCGACGAAGACACGAACGTTGAACATTTTAAACGTGAATTCGCGTCGTCGTGGTTCGGCACTTATTTTTAGCGAAACTCATCGCAGAAAAACGTTTCTGGCGTATGTGTGTAAAGCAAAACTTACAGGCCGATTTCAACGGTATATGATTCCGGAAAATCTTTCTCGGGTACGCATTCCCAATGTTTTATAACATTATCGGCGGAAAACTATTTGAATTTTTTAGAACGATTGTTCCGTTTTGACGTTCGAAAATGTTTAATTTCGTCTGAGAGTTATGTTACCGAAGCCCGTCTATTGATACGATAAATGGACTAATGTATACGGCGTCTGTAACTTCTATTTTAAAGGCGCTAAACCTTTTTTGAAAACTCCGATATAACGACGAATTATATATATATATTAATTATATATATGATATTGGAAAATCGACAATAAGTTACTTGTCGGAAATAATACGATTTTAAACGTGCGCAGTGATCGTAATTGCTCATTTCTAAATGATTTTCAAATGGACGATATCGAGGAGACGTGAATAAATTAATAGAATCTACAAGCGCCGGAAATAAGTTTCCTTCGCTTTGGTGTCGTATATTGAGTATATTCAAACGCCCGAGACTATTAATTTTTTTTTAAAACGCGAGCTCCTTAAACTATTTTTTAACCATTCGTTCAATCGGTTAAATTCGTCGGGCAATTCACTATTTTTTCGCCGACAATTTTAAAACTTTGTGTTTCGGATTTTAAAACTTAGTCGCTACTTTCCCTTTTGCGAGTCTTCTTACTTTGCAATAATAACATCCGAAGACGTTCTATTGAGAATAGAGTTCCTAATAATCGATAATATAAAGTCCACAATTACATTTAGAATTTCGATACGCTTTCAATGTTAACCTGTATAGTACATTAATAATTGAGTTGACTTAATAATTCAATAACTCGTTTTTTGGCGTCACTTATAATGTTTTAACAGAGACGTTTCGCGTTATTATTTGCATAAATATTTATAAAAAAAAACGGCGTCATTGAACGACATTGATAATCATTAATAATCCCATACTCGTGTAATCTTCCGAGTATTTATATAATTATTTAGTTATACGTGTGGGTTTTTTGGCGTGACATTTAGGCGAGCATACATTTTTCGACTGATCTAAATTCAAAATATATTTGAAATAACTTAATTAAGTAACGTTTGTCTATTTACCGTTTTTTATTCGTTTATGTTTAGAAAATCGAAATTGTATTACTCTATTGTATGGCCAATTCTCATGTCAACCGTGGCTGTAACGTCCGTGTCCATAATACTGTTGTCATACTCGTTCATTGTGGTAAAATCATCGTTATAGTTGACATTTTAATTATAATATTAACTGTTGTAAAATGAACGCGTTATTAATAGAGTTTTATGTCGACGGAATCTCTAACGATTCTCAGCCTAATGAAGATTTTAAGTCCGTTTTTTATGTTCACCATAGAATTATTTGTATATTGCGATTTACTCGAAAAAATACACATTAAAGTAATACGACCGACAATATCGCGTCGGCGTGTTTGTTTATGTTGTATTTCATTTAGAAGGAAAGCGTCACTTACGGAATGTATTGTTGTAACTGGACGACGATGGATATGAAATTTAAACAGCTATTGTTGCTGTCGATGCGGATGAACGACACCAACAAAGTGATGTTACTCTTAACGCCGAATAAAATGATCAATCTAAATTTTTTCGCTAACGTACGTTCAAATTACGAACATGCTTTATACAAACACTACGTAATATTTGTTTCCAGGTGATAATGAAGTGTTACAACATCGTTTCTGTTATTGTGAAAACCCAAAATGGCAAATACTAGAGTGTTTTAAATCGGTTGTTTTTTAACAATTATTTAACGATATATTTAGCGAACACGTTTTGTGTACCTACACAAGAACGCGTTATTTACATACGCTCTTACTAGGCGTAATATTGCACGTTGAATAGATTAAACGTGTATTGTGTCGCGATATGAATAATAGTTTGCGACCGCTTCAATACGTTACATATTATATAATTCGTATTTTGTATCGTAGCACATAGGTCGAACCATTTAGACGTTATATTCGTTTGAAAATATTGAACTATCGGCGGTTAAAACTTTACTTATTTAGATTTTATTTCACGACGAAATATTGTATATTAATCGATAACCGTTACGTTACATATTAGATAACATAAAGCGTCGTTTGTTACAATGTTAACGCACGCGTATTTGTTTTTCGGACCGCTCACGCGTAGTCACGTTCGCTATTTTGGATACGTAAAAACAAAATGTTATCGAGTATTAAACGCACGTTTGAAAACAACTAATCGAAAACTATTTCTTTAAGTCGCGCAAAACGTCGGGCGTTCAGTTTGTCAGAAAGCCTATCGCCGCGTCGAACAATTATAGCCGGAAAGGAATTATGAAATCCACCGTACTCGCGTATCGACTAAACCGTATAAAAATAACGCTCTAGCGCGCTGACGAAACTGACGTTTTATCGTCGGAAATGAAAATGAGTAGGAAAATAAAACGAAATTGAGATTATAAACGGTAATGCGAATAAAACGCACGATACATTATTCGACTTTGCTAATATGTTAAACTTGTCTGTACGTCATCAGTTTCGAGCGGTCAAAGTAGCCATTAACACTATTTACAGTTAAATAAGATAAATAAATACTTATATATTATACACGAGTACAAATATAGTAGAGTTTGTAGTTGGAACGAAATACCGTTAAGTATATCAACTATATTTAGCGAAAAAAAATAGTTATAAGGTTAGAAGCAGTTTAGAATTTAGGTAATATAGATTCTGTATATATATATATATGTATATACAGGGTCCAGAATAAAAACCTCCCGTATTTCAAACGGCAGTTACAAACAAAGATACAGAAAAAGTTCTTTTATTTTTAAATAACCAATACTACGCCATTTCACGTTAAATAAAATAATTATTCGGTTTTAAACTTACACCCGTTAAATGGCGTCATCCATTGTTAACACGTTGACGAAACCTTTTCCGGAAGTTGTCCGTTGCTCTTCGTGTCGTTTCTGGTGTAATGGCAGCCACGGCCTGGGTAATTGCCTTCGTATGTGCTTGCAGGGATGTGGGCCGATTATTGTACACTCGCTCCTTTGAATATCCTCAAAGACGAAAATCACGAGGCGATAAATCGGCAGGGGAGTCGGGCTATGATCTCCTCGGAAAGAAAGAAAACGTCCGGCAAAAAACTCTCTCAAAATGGCTAGTGAACGCCGCGAAGTTTGAGCTGTGGCCCCGTCTTGTTGGAACCAGACATATCCGTCTTCACCGTTCCCAGCAAACTTTATGTTTAGGTCGGTGAGAGGTGTCGATCATGAGACAGTAGCGATCCGATTTAACCGTTACTCTGAGCCAATTGTCTCCGAAAACATACGGACCGATAGCGCCGAACTGTTACATAAGGGCTGTGAAGTGGTCGTTGATGAAGTTCCATAGGCGTTTCTGCTACCATTTTGTTTATTCGCGGTACCGGAAACGGGCCTCTTTGGATAAAATCAAAACAGCGCCAGCCGAAGTAGAACGTCTTTCCAGCACCATTACGGACACATTCCTCTACGATAAACGCGCGCGATGTACCACCGTTCCACGCCATCGCGTCTACTAAAAATGGCGCGTATACCGCTATCTATGGATACCCCCTACACCGTTGTATCACCGCCACAACTTGCAAAGCGTTAGCCCTAAATACGGGAGGGTTCTATGCCGGACCCTGGATGTATATTGACGATACATATACGTAAAAGTGTATTATTGGACGTGCAAACGAATACCCCAAATCAGTTTAAGCGGTTACGAAATCGATTTTAAATTAAACGGATTTTCCCGTTCATTCGTAATTACGCGTTGTTGATATATTAGCAATATTAGCTAATATAGCAATATTAGAAAATAACGTACAGTTTTACGGACGGCCTGACATAACCGTCCGAAGTATTCGGTGCAGTAGAGTCGAAAATAGCGGTAATTTCACTTTAATCGACAAACAACGGCCCGGAGGCCCTCGGAAACGCGACGACGACGATTTGGGATAACCGCTCGATGACACAAACACGAAAAGTGCTTGCCAGAGAACAGTTAGGAGTAACTCAACAAACGATTTCCAAACGCCTACAATGGTCGAAAATGAAGGCATATGGGTCACACGTGAGCTCGCCGAAACCAACAAAAGCCAACGGGCGACGTCACGTGTCTTTCTGTTCCTATTAATCGTCGAAACTCTCGCGGCGAATCGTTACGGGCGACGGACAATGGATATTTCGTTGACAACCCGAAACGCGGAATGTCACGGGCAAGCCATCAACGTTGGTTACAAAATCCAATCGCTTCGGGCGATAAGGTGGTTCTCATACGCGTTCGGTGGATTATCTCACGGGCGTACTTTACTACGAGTTGTCGGAACCGGGCGAAACAGTTACTACCAACGTCAGTTAATCTGCTTGAAGAATTGGAAACGTACGGGCTATCTGAGAACGTCCAGGGTAGTCGTCGCGTGACACCGTCGGACCCCCCCCCACATATTGTTTCCCGTGCAAAAAACGCGGTAATGGGTCTTGGCTGGGACCGTCTTTGCAACACCCGGCGTACTCGCCGAACATCGCGCCATCCGATTATTACCACACATTCCGGTGGATGCCTTGTCCGATATGCGCGTCCAATCGGCGGATGAGATTCGAAAATGACGACTTTATATCGTATCCATAAAGCATAAACGTTTTTCCGAGACGAAATTCGTCGTTTGCCCGAAAAATGGCTTCAAGTTGTACAGAAAGCGACGGCGAATAATCGAATTTACATTCTTTTGAAAATAAACGTCGAACGTAGCCGAAAAAATTGAATTATTCGTTCGGACACCTAATATATTTTTAATTTTCGAGGGAACTTCGATCGAGTACGGTTTACGATTCATTTTCACCGGTATTTATAATTACGTACATATTTCATCACATACGCGAAATGCGGGGGAATTTCGCGACTAAAATATTAATTACGAAAAACGCGAGTTCTTTAATATTTTAATTAGTTGCCAAACAAAGTATGGGTTCGATGTATTAATTAAACATTTTATGATCAAATTTATTAGCTGTAAATTATTAATACGATAACTTTACGTAGGGAGACACGCGAAACTTGCATACGCAACCTATTTCCCTATTGCAACAACTCCTCGCAGTCCTTTCCATCCTAAAACGGAGAAACGTTCAGCCAGTCCGCAAAATTTGTAGTCTACGAGTTCCGTAGCTATAATTATTCGATATTATTGTTTTAATAGTTCGGATTATAAACCGCCTAAATCATTCGTTTGTTTGATCGTGCAATTTCTCTTGGACAAAATTTTGAATAAAAACGACGTGGTAAGTAAGTAGGCCTGTAACGAGTGTTATTAAATTCTGTATAGACTAATAATACTAATTTGATCGGATAATATTTTATAAATAACCGAAACGTTTTAAACGTATACGTGTTATTTAGTGGACGTTGTAGTTAATGCTATGCTAGTTGCGTAAACGCGTCGATAACGCGTAATCGTTTTTTTAATAATAACGTGGAAATTCCAATAATAAATTTGTAAGTACATTTTTCCCAATCCCTTTTTTAACGTAAAATTCTAAGTAGAGAGTATCTTTCAGAAAATTCAAACCGCTTTTACTATTTATTTCCATTTGTCTACGTTAATTTACCGTCAGGATATAATTATTACGCTTCTTGGCGTTTAGCCATTTCATATTCGACGGATAATATATTAAACGCGATTGAAAATAGTAATTTTCAACTAACGCTTTTAAATTTCGGAAAAATTGTTCGCTTTTGACGCGCGCGTATATTAATCGTTTATCGTTAATACGTCTAAACTGTTTAAACAACCCGTTACGCCGTTACGCATTTGTTTCTCTACCGTTTGCCAACATTGTCGTCACTGTTGACCAATATCGTCGCGCGTATTTAGACATTATTGTCGAGGAGCGAGGCTGAGACGTCGAGTAAAAGTCCGTTGAATTGTTACTCGTTTCTGACCTAGGATTAGACCTTAATAATTGACGAAACCTCCGCTACTCACGTACTATTTAAAAACGAAATTAATAATTTAAATCTTTACCGTTTTCGCGAAATTCGAAACGAAGTGTATAATCGTCATTCGGCGTAAACAATTACGTAACACGAATGACTCGGAATGTTTCGACATTTTTACGACGACAATTATCGATTATATATCCTTAATTTGGCCCTACAGTACGCTTATTTTTAAAAAAAGTTTTTGAAATTTCGAGGGTGATGCGCTAGAATCACTTGCCTTTTCCCCTCCTCTCCCCCCCATAAATACGTTCCTCGTTCCTCACCAATCACCAGCGTCGTAATCGTTCAGACGTAACGATTTCATTTCGTAATTATTATATCTAAATATAATTTCGTTTTCGTATTATTACCCGTTCTCCTTAGCACGGCCACTACTAATATTGTCGTCGCTGAAGTAAACTTTTGACTATTTTTATTCGATTATTACGATAATAGTAGTAGTCCGACGACGTTTCGTCGCGTTTATTTCCAATATACAATTGGCGTTAACAAATTTCTTCGTCAAAAACGTTTGAAAACGCGACCGATATTTCGGATTTTATCTAGGCAGCCGAAATTAAGGCATATTTAGGCGCGTACAGATGTCGCGAATGTCCGAAATTGTCGAAAATATTATTAAACCGAACGCGAACGAATTGAATACGAGTAACGATATCGGTTATACGCGTAAAACGAAGCGACTGAAAATAACGAAAATCGTTATTACTTCATATTTTGGACAAAGCCGGAACGATATACTATATATATATATATATCCAGCTCCAAAGTTCACGGTACGGGCTAAGTAGACAAAAAAAAAAGGTTATACGGAAACAGGAGTACACGTTGTTAAGACCGCGTGAATTTTGTCGTTTTTCATCGGACGTGGGGATAACCGAAATTTCGGGTGTTTAAACGAAACCGACGTATTTCAATTGCGCTATCGCGATCCCCACAGGTAGTTTTACATTTTGGCCGAGAGGGTCTAAACTCTATGGGTATCCCCCCATTCTCCCCCCCCCGGTCACTGGCCCGGGCAATAACTAACGGTCCGTTGAATCAACGCGTGTACCATATACGACGTACTATGATACAAAAACGGTAACGAAATTTTAGAAAAATAAAAAGAATAATCGAAAACGGCCACGCCTACGGTAAGATGATGAACCGATAATGGGATAACTTAAAACGTATTTTTGTACCGTCGTTTACATACACCGATCTTATTCGTCGCGTCGGGCTAAACGATTATCTCGTAACCAATAATGACGGTCGGACGGGTATTCCGATGACGTGGCGAACGAATAAAGTTCGGGCGAGACGCGTAGCTGTCCGTTTGACTTGATCTTCATTCGTTATCCGTTTCCATTTTTCATTACGGTATACATAATGGTGTAATAATTTTAGGACGAAAAAAAATCCCGAAAACGCTTTGTTCAACTCCGCGACAACAATAGTAATTACGATTCTTTTCGATTAATATATACGTATATTTGCTTGGCGAGGACTTCGTTATATACGTCAGACTGGTCATTTGTACGACGCGTACGGGAAGGTAACGAAGTCGACGAACGCGTAAAGTGATTTATTACGAACCGAAATGATTAGTACGCACGTTTGTGTACGTATAAAGTACGAAATAGATACTCGACGGTTAAATTAAACATAAACGGAAGGAAATAAGCGTATTCGGAATTCAACTTGTTTATTCACGACACGGCGATTTTACAGCGCGGAAGAGTCGTTTTTCGTCACCGAGTTGGGCGACGGTTTTTCACGGGTGTCTAATATTTGTGTTAATTTTTCCGTAGGATCGAACCGGAAAGAAGATAAAATGAACTCGCTGGGAAACAACGATGTAGCCTTTAACTTGGCCTTGTTCAACAAGCTCCGTTTTTATCACATATTCGAACCGAACGGCACGAAGATTTTCAATTACAACGCGTATAAAATCGCTTGCGTTATATCGATCGTTTACATATTGAGCGTGAACATTTGGGGACTGTTGGGGATTATGTACACGTCGGGCGACGAAATGGACGAAATCGGATTTATGCAATTGCTCTATTCTCATCTGCACTGTTTGCAAACGTCGTTCAAAATAGCCGTGTGCATATACAAGGCGGACGAAATTTGGGACGTGCTCGACGTTACGCGCGTAAATTTTATGAACAGCGCCCGGTGCTCCAAACATATTCGAATATTACACGAGGGTCGCGACACGTCGATAAAAATCACGAATTTCTTATACGGGTTTATTACGTTGACGATTTTCGTATGGTTCGCGTTCCCGTTATTCGTAAACGTAACAACGGCGAACGGGGTAATAAACGGCCGCCGCTACGAGAATATTCTGAATTTTCGATTCCCGGTGACCACGCAATCGTACAACCGTCATTACGTGTGGTTTTACGCCGCCGAAGTAATAGTGACGATATATTTGGGATATTCGATCCTGAACATAGACATCCTGTTAATTTCTCTCGTCTACGTTTTCATCGCGCAATACGAAATGCACGCAAGAGCGTTCGAAGACGTCGGCCACGACCAGGACATACGGCAAGGTGAGCGTACGCGAATATAATCGTCACGGTGCCGCCCCCTTTAAGTGACCCGACGTAGACGCTCGAATGTTTCGCGATTTTTTTTGTTTCCGGACTTCGAATATGTACAACGGGGACGGATCAGAGGGACCCGGGGATTTTCGGTTGGCCGGACCAGGCGACGGTTAATAATTATCGATCGGATTTGGTCACGTGTCGGTTTCAAATACGTTCGTTTGAATACGGACGAAAACCCTTACGAAGGCCCCCCCGAGAATTACGAAAAGAAATCGGAATCGTTTTTCTTCCATTTCCGTCTTGAGAAAATCGTAAAGATATAAATAATAGTTATTCGTCGTTTTCGGACGCCATCGTAGCATTTCCAACGATCGCGCAACGTGAAAACCCGTCAACGTTTTACCTAAACAAACGTTTTCAAAAAACGCGTTTTAGTATTTAAGCCGCGTTACATAATTATACAGTCAGGCCCCGCGTCCGTAAATAAATGTTGTACGTTCATTGTAGCGGCGGTGTCCGCGGTTACACTTTCGACGTTTAATTAAATGTGTATTCGTTGACGTGACAGCGTGCCAATACGAGAGACGTACAACGTATTTCTGATACGTAACGGAAAACGATACGTTCGTTACTATCGGTATTATTATTTTTTATCGTATCGTATATAAGTAATATTTTCTTATTAAACACATTTCGTGTATATTCCCATTGCGTTTGGACTATTACGAAATTGTACGTAATTTTTATATATTTCTTTATACACACTCGTGTCGAACGTAAAACACGCCCAACACAATATGCGAAAGTTATTCGATAGGAAAC
The DNA here is from genome assembly GCA_025469175.1 of Geopemphigus sp. TES_GeoC_2020. Lineage (NCBI taxonomy): Eukaryota > Metazoa > Arthropoda > Insecta > Hemiptera > Aphididae > Geopemphigus > Geopemphigus sp. TES_GeoC_2020. The sequence goes on from JAIPRN010002203.1 coordinate 28,315, forward strand.
GAGCCGGGTCTCGTTTAATAAACGGCTAACCCGCGGCTCTCCGCCCGCCGATCCGTACGATATGATGAAAATCACGTACCGCGGTTACACAGTGTTCGTATTTTATCGCGCACCGGACAATTATCACCGCAACTTGTCGCGAAACGAATTCGGTACTATTTAATAATTGAACGGATAATCATATTTCTCTAGTGCGAACGTTACACCGGGAACCAGCGAATTACCACCTCATAAGCAATTTAACCCGCCACGTATTCCGTTTTACTCCGTAGAAATAACCGAATCCGTTTCGAACGGAATACGTATTATTTATATTCGATTTGCGCGTAATGCCCGTAATCGTTATTATTATTTTTTTATTTGTTGATATAAATAAAACGCGTAACCGACGAAAACCCGGATTAAATATCGTGTAACTTTTTCGATCGTTCTAATCGAATTATACGTACGTATTATTTTACACGATATTTCGGCTTTTCGTTATACGAAACGTATATATCGTAAACGTGTCCAACTAACCCGATTTCGCTTAAAGCCTAAATATTTTTATCGTGCCTTTTAATAATCGATCGGTTTTTTTTGTTCTAAGTTTATAACGAACGTATTAACGAACACAATATAAATACTTGACCAATAATTTTACCCAGTGTCTATTGTCAGAATATTAAAAGATTTGTTAAATGTTTAGGTAGTCAAAAAGGATATTATAAATGTTACGAGGATTTTAAATCTATCATTTTCGATCAACAAAAAGTACACCTGTAAGTATCTCTTTTATGATTACCGTTTATTATTATTGACTAATACTTAATAGAATATCATATTTCCAATTTTGTTAAAAATCGAATATTCGACTCAGTAACGTTTTAAAAACGAATTTTTTACGATACAAATTAATTAACGAATATTAATCGTTCGATACCTACGTTAATAGGTATAAGATTAATAATAAATTATAAAAATAAAATAATAACCGATTAACGAATACGGTAGTTATTTAATACCTATAATAATAGGTTCCTTATTCGATTAATTAAAAATTGAACGTTCTTAAAGCAAACCGCGTAATATAAAGTAATTTTATTCGATTTTCGTTTAATTGTAACCGCCATTCCCCGTTTTATATACAAATACGCTGGCCTAAGGATTAGATTAGCTCTGGAACGAAAGGGATTAAGGATCGATAGAAATAAGACAGAGTATATAGAGTAACGACGAAAGAGAACAAATAGACGAAACGAGGAGTGTTTAAGTGTTTAAGTAGTTTTTGTAGAAAAGAAAGGGGGTTTTGAACCATTGGATTGGGTGTATGGATGGGTCGAGTGAAGAGAAGCGTCTGGCGTGTTGCGCGATAAGAGAATTCACCAACGAGGCTGAAAGGTACGTTCTTCTATACGAATGGTAGGGAGACCAACTAACTATGTTGTATGGTTGAGTGGAGCGTGCGGGCGGTATAAAATCGAATAGAGCGGAGAATGAGCTCAGGTTGGATGAGTGGGGTGACAGGAGAAGGTAGAATGTACATGTAGCGTGGATAAGATGAGGGAGAATAGACGTGGATGGTTTGGTGGTGTTATGATGAGAAGAGAGGATTCGACGGACGCGATAAGAAGTATGGAAACGAGCGTTGACGGAAAGAAAAGGAAGACCGAAGAAGAAGCGTTGGAACGTTACCGGTGTGTGTGTGTATAAATGATGTAGGAGATCGGGTCTAGTGGAGGTTGACCAAGGTGGCCGACCGCCCGCCCCCTAAATAGTTGGGAAAGAGGCGAGGAAGAAGACGACGGCGGGCCAGTTCGGGACAACGTTATCTGGATAAAACGAACGCCACGGCGCGTATCCAATTGAAACGATACGTTTCGTCTACGGCAGACGTCTATCGCGTTTTTTTCACTATACACGCGAGACCGTTTTCAATTGTTCACGAATCCCGAGTACCGCCGTCGTGAAGTCGAAAAACAAATTCCCCTCCCCCCGCGCGCGCGCGCGAATAAAATAATAATTATTATTCCCCGGTGTCCGCGAATATGTTCGTCGTATAAAGCACGCGGTCCCGTTCAATTATTTCGGATAGGTGGGTGGTTATGTCGTTACGAATAATACGAACGCGAACACGAAATACGGGCGACTAAACCGGTGTTTCGAATAACGACGTCTACGAACGGCGATTATTCGTAGACTGTATCGTAAATAGTCGCGGCACGGCCCCAAAAACTCGTTACGTAAACGATAATATCGACGATTTCAATTTATCCGTACGAACGCCGGAATTCAAACGACCGCGGGATATATATATGTGCGCGCGCGTTTCGCGTAAAAATAGAGGATTCGACGCGGGACGCCTTCTCAAACCCGAAATCGCGGTTCCCGTTCGACAAGTCGTAAAGCGTTATATTCCGGGACTTTGTCGCGGTAAATGCGGCGCGAATATTCTTCGTCGAAATCGGGAGGATGACACTCGGAAACCAATTTACGTCTAACCAACACGGGCCAGTACAGCGCGAACGAGAAACAAATTCGTACGGAATACGTACGTCGTTTACATAATCGCTATTACCGTTGTTCGCCTAAACACACCGACAGACGGTGGTATCCGAATAAACGATAACCGCCGCCGCCGCCGCCGCTCTATAACGCACCAACGATTCGTTTTTTCCAGAAAATTGAAGTCGTTTTATTCGATCGTATGGCTCATGACTTTGGTGACCGTAACTACGTCGTCCGTGTCTATAGTGACGTTATCGTACACGTTCATCGTGGTAAATCGAAATTTACCATCGTAAACGTCGTCGGCGTTACTATTACGCGACCGTATTCCGTTCGCAGATTTTTAAGGCGGCCGGCGAATCGTTGACGATTCTCAACGTACTGAAGCTGACCAGCGCGTTCCTGTATCTGACGATCGAATTATTCCTGTACTGTTATTTGCTCGACAACATCAACGACAAAGTTAGCGAGTAGCCACCGGCCGGCCCGTTCGTGTGATCGTAACGCGCCCCGTAATTTTGTGTATATAGAAAGAATCGGTCACGTTTGGAATGTATTCGTGTAACTGGACGACGGCGGATTTGAAATTTCAAAAATCGCTGTTGCTGGCGATGCGGATGAACGACGCGAACAATTTAACGATCAAAATCACGCCGACCAGATCGATCAATTTAAATCTATTTTCCAACGTACTTATCGGCCGGCCGAAAACGATAACGGTTACGTATTGGTTATTTTTGATTTTCAGGTGATCATGACGTGCTACAACGTGGTGTCCGTCTTGCTGAGAACGCGAAACACGAACAAACGCGTTTCCGATTAGTTATTTTAAACGTTACGTATATACGCGCAACTAAACGTGTCGTCGCACTAGTACTAATTAGTTAATCGTTAATTAACACAATCACTATACTTTTATAACGTAATTAGTCGTTAGCTCAGGATATAACGAATACGAGGTTTTTCGTTGTTCTCCGAGAAGTCCCCGTTTTCGATCGTCCCAAAAGCCACGGGTGTGCCAATTCGTTCCCGTTTGTTTACGTAAAACGCCGTTTATGACCAATTTCGGTGCGTATTTCGACTAGGAGGGGGGGGAGGTGTAGAAAGGGATTCCGCCGTAGGATTCTGATTATTCCATTCGCCCGTTGAAGATTATACAGGGACGAACGCGTCGGGCTCGATCAGTGCCGTACTTAGACGGCGGGCGGGTTAATTTTTAAATAAATCAATCGGACAACCCTAAACGAAACAGGTTCTAGATTGTTCGTTCGTAACGTACACGTCATAATATAAAATATTTTAGCTTTTCGTTTATTGTCGATTACAAACATACGTAAGAAATGTAATTTTTCTAAAAATTTCCGGGGCGGGTTTTATCCCTAGTTAGTACGCCACTGGGCTCGATTAAAAATTATATTCGTCGAGGGCGATATTATTATTATTATTATTATTATTACGACGATATCGTTTATTGCGCACACAATGTTTACGACGGGGAAAGAAGTCGGAATATACCGTCCGATATTTCGATGGCGTTAACGTTCGTTTGTACGTAGAATATTTCGGAAACAAACGACGCGTTTGTTCATTTTCGCGCACGAAAGCTATTGGCGTCAATTGAACGACGAACGCCGTTGCCCGGCGGCTAGGTGTTTAAAAGCGCGTACGTATTCCATTTACGCGGAGCTCGTGGACGAATTATTCGAACCGAAATATTAAACGGAAACGCGTAATTCTGAAATCGTTTAAACGGGCGCGCCATCCGTTGAGACGGTGAAGATTTGGTAACGGGTTCGCGCGTTTAGGAGCACACGTTCGATGTTTGATCGTAATTGTCAAAATTAAAGTAACATTCGAACACTTGAATAAACACATTCATATATAAACTACTCACCAATTGCCGTGTCATATTGTCATCGAAATAATAATATCGGGTGACCGAGCTTTGCTCGGTATTTCTTTTTTTTCCGGTAGATCGTGTTTTGTGGAAACTATATTTAAATAATATTATTATATTAAATGTAATAAATAAATTATATTACATACTGACGAAATACGAATAATATTTTTCAATCTTACCGACATAATAGTAAAAAAAATATGAACTGGTTATTTAAATAAAAAATTACGAGTGCAATTAATTTAACGTTATATTAGAAACAAGCACTTACTTTCTACAGTTTATCAATTGATTACGTAAGTATATATATATATATTTATTGTTATCATCACAGTTTTAATTATGAAATCGAATCTTAACCTAATACTACCTTTTTTTTCACGGTATCGGCAATACCTTCACTGGCCCGGAAAGCCTGAAGGCAGTACTTCGGACCAGTGAGTCGCCATCGTTAATTGAAAAAATAATAAAGTTTTACAAAAACGATCATCCTTAAGGGTAGACGGGCAACGCGAGCTATCCCCACGTTGTTTTACCCCGTCACCCGTACATCGAATCTAATTCACAATAATCCTTAAGAGCTATCACTCCTTAAAAACTATCACGTCAATGGTGCGCGGCGACAGGACAATACCCTGCCACGGAGCAACCATTTACATCATCCGCGCGAATTAAAATAAAAAGAATACAAAAATAATCCT
>JAIPRN010002204.1:0-33392 GCA_025469175.1 Geopemphigus sp. TES_GeoC_2020
CGCCGCCGATTCGTTTCCGTTTTTTTTTTTTTACTTCTCTCTTTTTATTCGACCGCGATCGTACACGTAAACGCGAGCCTCGAAGGTTAATATAGATAGTGCCGCGTTGTTATTACACGCACGTTCTGTACGAACGGATTCTTTTAAAAAACGCCCAAAAAAACTTGCACGAAGTATACTTACCGATCGGCCGTAAATTACGCGCGTTATTTATTATCGCGACCCACACGGAAATTCCGTAGACCGTAAACATTGTCTAAAATCCCGGCGGGCCCGTATAAATGTATATACGCGTTACGCGAATATAAATATATTCGCGCGCCCGCGCTAGAACTTAACGTACGTTATCTATCGTTCCCGTAATTTGGGTCGGTGCCGAGACTAGGTGAACTCGTCCGATTCGTCGTAACACGACGACCGCGTATTGTAATCAACTTTTACACGTACGAGAGCCGACGGTCTTCCGCGCGCCTATTACACTCCACGTACGCGTATTAAACGAGCGCGCGTACTGATAACGCGATTCTTCGGAATATCGTCGGGGCGTAAACCGAATTTTATTCGGGTTTTCGACGTTATATCGACGACGCTCGTGGATTCCAAAAACAAAAGCATAGTACACACCCGCCCGAAATACTAGCGAATAGAATTTGCGCCAACGCCTGCGACGTCGTTATTTATACGCGCCAACGTATATATGCGCCAGTGGCGTACTTGGATCTGAATTGCGGGGAGGTTAATTTTTAAATATATAAATCGGACGACCCTAACGAAACAAGCACACGTTATAAACTTTAATAGATCATTTTGAACGAACGCGTTATATTATAACGCGTATATCGAAGTTAAAACTATATTTCGGTTTTTCGTTATTATTGACTAAAAACGTGTACGTCTCGTGAGAAATTAATTTTTCCTAAACCGGAGCGGGAGAGGGTTATCCCCGAAATTCTCCCAGTCAGTACACCGCTGATATACGCGTAAACATATTCGCGGGTTGGTTCGGTCGACGTTGATTTTGAAACGGTTTTTTCCTCCCCGGGCCACGACGGGAACCGAAACGCACGCGATATTTCGCGCCGCGCGCGCGTTTTATTCTCGCCTACGGTTTTCGTTGCGTAACACGCGATACTTTCCCCGCGAATACCGACGCGATATACATCGGCGGCGACCGTAAAACGCGATAATTTACCGAATGCGCACGTGCACGTATAGGGCCGCGACGCGTACGGTCCAAAAACGGGTTAATTATCGCCGCGGAAAAATGAATCAAAGGTACCGATATCGGGCCGATACGACCGGCGCGGCAGTTATTGATCCCGTCGGAACGTTAATAATAATCGGCGGACGCCGTACACGGGCGTAATAAACCGTACACGGGCGTACGTCGGAAACGCAAAATTCGAAATTTGCGCGCTCGGATCCGGCGAATACCCTCCGCGCCGAGCATTACCACGACGACGTTATTTCGATTACGCACCGTACCGCGCGGTAATTATACCGTACCCGTTTGCACGCGCGAAAATAATATTGTTACCCGACCTACTTTCGGGTAATTTCCGTTTAAGTCCGACCGGACGAATTCCCAATGCCGTCGACGAACTAGCGGTTCGAAAGCGCGCGCACATTTTCACGGACGTTGGTTAATCGCGACCAGTGTTTTTACGTACACGTTTCGTTCGCGAAAAAAGAAAACGATCAAATCCGCGCTACGTAATTAAACAGCCTGACGATTGACTATAAAACGAGCGCGCGCTTCGCTAATCGATAACAGGTTTCCGCGTCGCGTTTAACCGAAAAAACAAGCCTTAACACGTCTTAACGAATTTCGTGAATATTCGTCCATTATTCGTACCGTGTCCGAGATTGTTATTGTAGTAACTGTTATATATAATATGTATATCGATCGCGGAGTTTCTCGAAACTAGCTAGGAAGTACGGGCGGTGAAAAATCGGGGCGAAACTTTTTTTTACGCGTCAAATCCCGTCTCGGCCGAATCGAGTTAATTAAAATAGCCATCGTTCGGATTAAAATCGAGCTATTTTGGCCCCCGGCCGACATAACCCTTTTGCGGTTTTCCCCGAGAGAATCGTGTCTCAGGCACCCCACGCCTTTTCACACACGCGCACACACACACACACACACACACACACAAATGCGCGTAATGTAGCCCACCCTATCTTTTTACAATAGAAAGCCGGTGTTCGGAAGGGCGTGTATAATATATAACAGCGGCACGATCGTTATACGGTATCCGATACGATGTGTCGTGTACAATGTACGGTAATCGGGTAGAAGTTGTTTGACGATCGGCGGGTGAGGGGGAGAAGTGGAAGAGAGGAGAAGAGGTTGACGGGGTGACGATTCGGGAAAAATGTGGAGCCGACAAAAAGGGGTTAAATCGAAGGTGAAATCCGCGTTAGTGTTGCAGGCGGCGCGCGACGGAATATTATTCCGTGAATAACGAAAAAGAGAAAAGAAACGTTAAAAAGCAGAAAAACGCGAGGGGGAAAAAAGCGTCCGATTGTCTCGGCGCGCGCGCGAGACGACAAAGGGATTTCCTCGGTATTGTTCGACGTAATAATAACGGCGATAAGAGTAATAATTATTTCTTCGGACGCGGTACCCGGCGGCCACCTCCGCCGAACCCACGCGAATCCCGAAAATATAATATCGACGATACCGAACGACAACGATAATAATAACGTTCGGAATTTTTTTAACGTTTCGTGACCGGCGTGGGGTCGGGGGCACTGACGTAACGGCGGAACGAGCGTAAGTCGAAACGCGCGCCCGCCCGGAAATCGTTGGCTACCACCGTTTTGGCGACGTTCGGGTTAATTACAATAATCGAGTAGGTACGGGAGTACTCGGAGAATCGTATACGCGTTTAGTCGAGATTTGAATACGATTAACGACTATCAACGAGTGTGCTTAAGTAAATCGGGAGGGGACCAAATATAAAGAAAATCGTGAAAGAGACAACAACAACAAAATTACTCTAAACATTTTCCATACAATAATAGTATATATATATATATATATATCGTAATTCGTTGTCATCTGATAATACTATATTATAAATACGAAAATATGTAAGGTCTTTTGTCGTCGGGCGTGCGCTACTTACTATTTAAAAACACTAAATCGCTCGTAATATACGTCGTCGCGCCGCTTAAAACGGACCGTTGTCGTTATTTCGATTATAAACGATTGTTTTCTTTCGTTTTTTCTTTTCGTTCACGGCGGGAGTTTTAATGGACGAAACACGAAATTACGTGAAACCGTCGCGGACACAAAGGAGACCGTTTGACATTTGTGCGGGTCATTGCACGAAGATAAATGAATATTTTTCGAAATTCCTCCCCCCCGTTGTAAGACTTTATTGCGCCGCCAACGATGGTAGACCGCGCGCTGCCATACAATCGTACAACGTTCGTGAATACCTCCTCGTGAAGATTCATTTATTATCGGAGCAACGGTCGTTTTCGGTAACGGGACCGCATACCCCCGTGCTCGACGATATTCTAATGACGTACACGGGACGGCGTGTCGCGACGGAAATGACTCGAACGTGTTCTTTCGGCCACTAATCGAAAACGTTCACGTACGTACAGATGACGACGGCCAGCCACGGGACTGGCCGGAAACGAAATGGGATTGATATTGGCGAGCGGCACAGTTTCTCAGGCTAGAGCCCGACAACGTATCTTGTGCGCCAAACCGAGCGATCCACAGGTATTCGTGACTTAAAAGAATACGAATCGTAACACGCGCGCGGGTTTCAGCATATTTTGAAAACCGGCGTCATTACGTACTTATTTCCGAAATAAAATACGCGCGCGCGTTCGCCGTCACCGCGAACAATAATAATGTATTCCTCGTCCGTACGCGCAGTATTATTCGGAACCGTCGTAGGTCTAGCGCTATTTTGTATTATTATTTTTGCAACAATAACGATTCCTTTTTAAATCTCGGATTGTAGGCCGGTGGTAGTTCGCGACAACGTTATTGTCTTGGTGGGGAAAAGGTCGCGCGCGGGTGTACACGCTTGTATGCTTTTATCGCGCAAACCCCGAAATCTCGGTAACGTTCGTTTGTATATAACAATTTGCGTCAATAAACGCGGTTTAGTAACTAGAATCGATTAATTTTTTTTCTAACGGAATGTTACGATAGCTTTATGGGAAATATAATAAATGTTCCCCACAATAATTACGTATACATCGTGACAACACCGTCCACGGTTCGCTTCAATTTTTAGCCAATAATAATAATAATAATAATAATAATAATAATAATAATAAACAAGTATTCCCGTAATAGACGTATAATAATTTTATACTGACGGGTTAAAATTACAATTCGATAATTATCGTCTGAACATTACACCGAGTGTTCAGATTACCGGTGGTTCGTGTCAAAATTTATCGATTTTCGAACGTTGTACCGCGTTTTTAAATATATACGTACCAGAAAAGTTTAATTGTAAGATTACAATTGACCGATTGTTACAATTGACGATAGCGTAGTGTGTGTCTTCGAACACAGTGGGATGACGACGGAGCCTCGGCGGCCAATACGAGCGATACCCGAACATCGGACGAACGACGTAAAATGTACAAATTCGAGCGACCCGAATGTCTGGGCGTGTCTAATGGACGCGTTCGAATAGACGAAATTGCCGCCGCGTCAGTTAACGTGAACGATTGTAAAATGCGTACTAAAGAGTTCAGAGAGAATATTTTTAATACGCGGTCTGAATAATGTCGTCTAGCCGAGAGACGATGTGGCCGACGGTATGGACGAATGAATAATACCGTTTACGGGAGCGTCGATACGCGTTCGATTCGAAATCGTCCAATATACGGGAATCGTAAATGAGATGCGTCGTCGCGTTTTATTTGATATTATAATGCGCGGTGGAACGCCTTGGCGGGCCGTGTATAATTTCCCGTCGGGGAAAGGGTCGGCGAACGATAACGCGCGCTGGCTGGCTGGCTGGCTGGCTGGCGCACACTATACGACGGTGTACTAAAATATTAATCGCGCGAAACATTTTCAAAAGCTCCAATGCAAATGAACCGCATTGTTCCACCATTATACTGTACAAACTTCGCGAGACGACCGACAAATGGCCGCGGTTCCCGTTCCGCTCTGTGCGTATATACGCGTCGTGCGCTCCCAAGTTTGTTTAGGCACGGGCTCCAATTAATAATAATAACGCGATTTTTAGTCGCCCCGAAACCGACCGTTTTTACGAATAAAAAAAAAACCACACCGAAAATTCGACGTTCGAAACGCCACCGCCGCCGTTCTATTCATACGGTATTACCGGTATTCCACGGTAAATACCACGCGCGAAAATTGCGCGTAGTCTACGATCACCTAACCGATCCGGTTCGCCGTCATAGGTTATACCCCGCGTTTTCGTTCATTTTGCCCGCGTTTCGGTCTCGTACACCGCCTGCGTTCGATCTACGCTCGTGACGTGCCCTCAACCGCAATGATCATCCGCTATATTGTAAACAAATTACCAGACACTTTGTCGACCTGGACAACAAGCGCGCGCACGTCGTATAACGGCCGTCGTCGACGGATCGGCAATTCGCCGCACGTACGTGAACAGGCTCTCGTTATTTCGTTATAAATATTATCGCAAACGATACGTAATTCTGTCTTCGGGGTTCGCTTCGGTCACTCGTACACAGTGGCGTACTTAGACCTGAATTTCGGAGGGGGGGTTAATTTTTAAATAAATAAATCGGACGACCCTAACGAAACAAGACACATTATAAACTTTAATAGATTATTCATTTTGAACGAACACGTTATATTATAACGCGTATTGAAGTTTACAAATATTTTAGTTTTTCGTTATTATTGACTAAAAATATACGTTTCGTGAGAAATTAATTTTCCCTAAAAATTTTTTTTTGGGGGGGTTTTATCGCCAAAACTTTTTGTTAGTACGCTACTGCTCGTATACGTCGTGATTTTGATTCCATTGACTTCTAGTAAAACGTGTGTTAAAATAACAGGTTTTCGTTCAATTTTTACAACCGACTTTACAAGCGAGCCAACTACTGACGAAGTCGTAAACATTTTCGAACAACTATATTGTACAAACGACGACAAATAAAACCGTAATAATTATGGCGAATATCGGATTTTCTTTTTAATTGCGTAAACAGAAACTTTTTAGACAAGCCCAAACTTGCGTGTTACTGATTTTATTTCGTAGATGCATATAAACACCATTTGAGGTCGGTGTAAACCGAAAACTTCAAAAGTTTAAAACATTCTTTCAAAAAAAAAAAAAAATAATTCACAACGATGGAACGGAAAATGTTTGGAGACTTCGTTCGATAAACGTTTTAGTTTTTTATATAAATAATCTACGAAATGATAAAGAGTACAAACGTTATAATAAAAAAAAAAAACTAGAAGTTTTTCAAACCCATGGAACTACGGATTTTTGTACTTCTAAGAAACGCGAAAATAAAAACAATCCAACACAACGGTCGAACTGGGGAAGTTGCAACAATTATTATCTAGCGTCAATTTCTATACTATATCTCGATTCAATAACGTAATTTAGTGGAGAATGAAGGGAATAATAACGCGTATTTAGAATAACATATTCGACCAAAATTTGAAACAAAAATACGTTTATAGATATTCGCTATTTCTACAAAATTACAAATTTATTTAAACGAACGTTTTAACTTCTTTAAGGAGCGTATTAAAACACGGCATCGATATGATAGTATCGACGAACACAGACTTTCCGAAAACGACTACATCGTCCGAAAATATTTTACGCCACGTAATTTACGTATCCAACGTGGTTTTTACGTTTCGAGTTACCCTCACTCGATCAGGTTTCCGCGGATGTCCATGTTCGAGCCCCTCTACCCCCCCGTCGAAAAGATAAATCGATTATTAATTATTTATATTAATGGGCGCGCGTGCGCGTGTGTATGCGAGTGTGTACACATCGCGAACGAACGTCATAGTTTACGAGTCGTTTTCGGTGAGGGGTGACCGCGGTGACTGACGGTGCGGAGCGGGAAACGAGTTGAAACATGACGGGCCGTCCGCCATTTCCTACCCTTCCTGTTCCTACTTTACCGACGACGACGACGACGACAAAGGACGACACGACGTACACAATAAACGCGGTATTTTGTATTTTACGTGCGCGATATGAACCGATTACGCCGGAGCGATCGACTGACGCGATAATGCGCGCGCGCGTGGTGTTTATTAATGTTACGTAGGTTGAATAGCCGACGATAATAATTGCGGACGGTCGGCGAACGTGAAACGTACTTAGAACGTGTAGTTTTCCAATAATGGACAATTTGGTAGATTTTTTTTCGTACGTTTAAAAAGTTACACGTGTAAACGTCGTACATATCGAGCGTTCCGCTCAAGTTTCTCGTTCATTTATTCCGTACGCATCGTTTACGCTTTAATTAAGCGATAAACCGCTAAAAACGTCGGTCCGGATTTCCGTATTAAAGTTCATTATTATTATTATTGTTTTTTACTTTTCGAAACGAATAATATAACGTAAATACGATAAGACCGTTGGCAATGCGAATTGACCGTATTATCGTTTTTAGCGTTGCGCAATCGTAAACGAACATAGAAAAACGCTATTCTATTTGGAATATTTACGAATACACGAATTTCGAAAGGATTACGTCAGCAACGGCGCGATCGAAACAATCAGCAATAGCACCGCCGAAATCATATAGGTCGGTGAATGAAAACGGTAAGCATCTCCTACGAGAAACGCGTTTAGTTCCGGTCATATTTCGTGGTTGGTGTTGGTCCGCTATTTGTACGAATTAACCGAACTAAATAGGTTAAGCTGGGAAAACGACTTGCCGACGAAGAAAACTATCGCGAAAGTACGAAAACGACTAAAAGAAATCTTTGTGGAGCTCGTGAAGAACAATGCACGTTTTAAGGCGCGCGGTAATCCCTTTTCCTTAATTTTTAAGTTTACGAAACGGATACTTCACGACTGGCGAATAATTTTGTTAAAATGAAAAACGGTACACCTAGCTCTTTTATTTATTATACTTTGTAATTTTTCGCGATAGTAAAATGAATTATTTATCGTATTCTGCGACGAGATGGACGATTATTTAAATTCGTTTGTTTGTCAATTTGAACGTTTTTTAAATCGATCGAATTTTTTCCCTCTCATATGTGTGTATGTATATGTACGTATAACGAATATTTTGCCTAAGAGTTAAAGAAAAACAAAAATAACGATAATAATAATCGAATTTTTTCAATATAATACAATAGTTCACCGGATTTGAAACATTTCATAATGGTTCGTTGAATTCTTGAAAAACGGCTTTCGTTGAAAAACTTTATTGAATTACTCGTATATAAAAAAAAAATGTACATATCCGAACGCTGATATTTTGGGTCGTGTTTTTTCCACAACTTTAATACGCTATGTATGGTAAGTTGGAAATATACGCGAAATAAAAAACCAGTCCGAACAAAGTGGAACAACACTATAAATGTATAAACGGTATGTGTACGTATCGTTTTTTTCGTTATGTTTCCAACACGAAGACAACGGACAACCGGCACCCATCACGTGTATTCGTTTTCGCAATACGCGAGCTATACTCGTTCGTTTTCGATATTATTATTATGATCTTTATCATCATCGACGTTATTATTATTATTAATAATATATTTAAATTTAATTATGATAATAATAACGTCGCTATACGGCGAAAATAACGTCCAATTGGTTTCGAAATTGAAAGAAATTCACACTAGACGTGTTAGACGCATCTCGAACAGCATTCGTCGTGAACGACGACCCGTCGATTGAATTTCGACGACGAAACAATCGCAAATTACTAATTAAATATTATAAAATGTTCGGAACAAAGTGAGCCAGAAAAACCTCTTGTAATTTAATTTTCGAACGCCCGCCTCGTATTTGTACACACGGTTTTTGTATTTACGTTCCGTTTTAACGTTCAATATCGAACGACTATTGACTTTTCCATTATAAAATAATCGACGCGTCGTCCTCTTAATTGCGTTTTTATATAAATTACGTATTCAATATTTAACGCGTACTTTTAACTCGCGACGTTTCGCGGTCCGCTGTCGTGTGACCGGTCCCCCTCTGTACCGATTATACTTATATATGGGTGGTCAACCCCACGTCGAGGACTATTGTGTCGGGGCGACGAACATTTTGGTTTTTTTTTTTTGTTATTATTGTCACCCGACGACGGCGTGAGTAGAATTAAAAACAGGAGAATTTCACCACCGTCGCGACAAGAAAAGAAAATCTTTAATGTAACGTATATATATATATCCAATAAATCCCGATTTTTTCGAACATTACGAAATCGTAAAATTAACGTATACATGTCGTAAAAAAACGATACGGTCGTAATAGTAACGATAAATCGGTAAATCGCGACGCGTATAGTTTCTTTTGTTATTCGGACGTGTTCTTGGGATTATCGGCAAAAAATACGGTGTATTCCGTTGTTCGGCAAAGAAAAGGGTAATAATAATCCGTTCGAAAATACTTTCGCCTTAGCGCCGGAGAATATTTACGTAGTTCGCTGGTTTTTTTTTTACGTAAAAAAGTTACCGGACAAAAACTCGGCCTCGATATTTTTATCGCGGACCACTTTCAGTTGTTTTCGAAATTAAATTTCAGTCGCGGGAATTCCGAGAAAAAAAAACTTAATAAACATTCCGAACATTCCGGACGGCGAACCGAATTTCCGATCGGCTTAAATTATACGCGGTGCGCCCCGGAGGGTTACGTTAACGATAAAAATCGTGATATACTCCGCGACAGAACAAAAGTGATCGTAAAAAAATAATAATAAATCGTTCAAATTCGTCGCGTCATTTCGAGCGGCGAGAATGTTTAGCGTAACGTAATAATATTATATCGCGAATTAATCGATACTAAACAAAGGGCCGCGCCGTATCATTACGCTTGTGTAGAACATAAAATCTGCGCAGACCGATTTAATTTAACGATATTATAATGACACGCCGCGCGTGCTTGTTACTAGTAATATAGCAATGGAGCTTCTTTTTAAAATAATAACGCGCCATTGATTTATACTCGAAAAAAACATAGGCTTGATTCAATTTCGTAATGTATCGTCACGGGACAAAAAACGCGTTCGATTATTTTCGCCTTCGACACTCAGAGAAACTACTAATGAAAAATAGCGCTCGCCCATCGAGAAAATCGTTTAAAACTAGAAAATCGCAACGCGCCCGCGAGTGTACACGTATTTGTGTAAATAACGCACGTTTATACGGTAACGTTCGTTTACGACTATCCTATACGCGTCACGTCCAATGGATTATCCGAAAGGCGGAATCACTTTTAAGAACCTACGCTTACCTGTTCGTTGTGTATCGAAGCCCCGGCGAAACGACTCGGTATCGGCTCGACGAAATTACACGAACGAGCGCGATTTGAATACGAAAAATAGCCGACGCGATATTGTCGGTTTAACGACCGTCGTTTTTCAACGAAGCGTGTCATACGTAATATATATATATATATCGAAAATTCGAACTTCGCGACGGTTTATGTGCGTGTAGTGGAGGAAGGAGGGGGGTGGAACTATTCGCGTTTTAAAATCCGGTCAGCCGCCGTTTATAAAAAGTATCTAGCGAGGGAAAAAAAACGCGCCCCGGGACAAAATTTGAAATATTCGACGGGCGCGATATAACGCGATTACGCGCGTACACAATCCCGCGGGACCGAACCGTACGATAATGCGACGACGGTGAGTCGAAAACGAATCTGCCCACGCGTCGTGCCCGATACCGGCACACAATTAAGCGCGGGCTCGTTATTATTGTTACCGATAGTGAATCGTACATTGGGGAGATGTTACGCGAGTCGGGCGCGTCGTCGCGGTGTAGAAAATATTGTTTAAACGCGGTCTCCAGTCGCCCCTCGGACGAAAAATCGAAAATCGCCTAAAACGCGCACGTCCCTCCCCCCGAAAAAAAAATCCCTAACGCGTACAACGTATGCACGCGTATTGTATTATACGCCTGTCGAGTGCACTCGCGCGCGTTTCCGTCTCCGATTATCCGTCGTGGAACGGCGTGCAATGTGCGCGTATTATTCGACGTCATTATTAACGACGACGAAAATCGTAACGTCCACGACCGTAATTAATTCTCGAGTAAAAAAAATTACGATTTACGGAACACGTTTCGCCAAAGGCGTACAGTTTTTGAAAAAGTCAATCCGCGCGGGTAAAAAAATTATTAGCCAGCGTACCGCGAAGGCGAAGCGCTTTTTTCGATTAACTCATTTTCTCGCGAAACAATTTGTCACGTTTACGATTATAGTTCTTTTTCTCGTCCACGACGACGGGAAAACGATTAATAATTCGAAAGAAAATATCGCCACGAAATTCCCGGTAAATTGCTCGCCCGAAACAGTCGAAGTGTGGTGGGAAGGCGGAAGGAGCGCGAAATGGCACCATACGGCGGGGAAGTGACGTGATCCAATATACAAGAGTGGAATTTCGCGAACGATCGCGTGGAACGGTTAATTTTTAGTCGTGTTTATTATTCAACGAGCAAACGTATCGAGCTCGAAGATCGATGTCGGGGATTTAAATCGAAAAAGGTAAAAAATTGTCCTCGTTTTTCCGTCCCTATCCTGTACGAAATATAAAAGCCATAAACGAAAAAGGAACGACCCTCGATTACACGTGGAGCTCCGTACTCACGCGCGCACGCACAGTCTAGTTTTTCGCGTGCCCCAACGTTTCACGACCGTGATTACAATAAAAAACGGTTAGGCGCAAGAAACCGAAAAACAAAATCCGTACGTATATTTAATAATAACAATAATAATACACGAGGACCATTACGAACATCTGTTTGCGTTTATCTTCTCCACGCCTGCACCGTCCATTATGGAGATTACACTCTACCCCGTACTCCTGTGGAGTAGGACATTGTAGAGCACGTTGTGCTGGCCTCGGCAGTTTGCCGGCAAAGTCGTTATATAGATCGGCGATTCCGAAACACGATTACGACGCGCGTGTTGTGTCCGTATAAATGCTCGGGTAGATGCGCTCGTATGTGTGTAGACGCCACAAATCCGATACGGTCCCCCGAGAGCCGAAGAATGGTTTAACTGATGCGCCATACAGGGGGAGTATAGACACGCACACGCGCACGAGGTCTGATCAAAAAGTATTGTTTAAATAATACCGACGGTCGGAGGGCACTCTTTTGGAGATAACCTCGCGAGTAATCTCCTTTTTACGCGTTGCTGATAACGTTTAACTAGTGTTATAAGCCGCGGTTATTTTCAAAGCGTTTGGTCACACGTTTGACGATGTTTTCGAATTCGCAATCACGGGTTTCATCGACGAACGGCGTGTCCGTTATTAATACGTTTTGGTAATCGTTCGTAGCAACCGCGTTGCATACGAGATTATTTAAGTTATTACTTATCGTTAATGAATGAAATCGAACACTTATTAGTTTTATCTGCGCATTTGTTTGAGCGATTAATGAACAAATAAGAACATGTTTTTTATCGCGTTTATTTCCGTGTATTAGAGAAAAATAAAATAGGCGCGTCGTGTTTGAACGCGACAAATTATTACACTTATCTACACAAATTTCTGAACGATACATCGCTGGTAGTTTCTAAACGTAATATTTCGATACACAACATTCGATGTTACGTAGTTGTCAAGGTTCACCTACGGTAATTTTTAATTATTCCCGAAGAGCCCCGGACGCCTTTGTGTACTGATTATGTTTAAAGATAAAACGAGAGAAAAATACTACAAAAAAGTCGCGTTTCGTTCGTCAATCCGTCTTTTGATTTCGTGTCAGTTATGAACTCGTGTTCGTCAAAATCGTTAAATCTTCGCTTTTTTTATTATTAAAACAATTCGGTCGAAAAAAATTAAACAAATAACGAATCGCTTGGTTACAGGGGAACTATTGAAAATACGGTTTTCGAATACTTAACACTGGGACCGTCGCTCCGTTAATTCTACACTATACCGGTACAAGTTTCGTTCGAACGTACGAGTTTAATGGCGCGAACGCGAAACACCGGCCAACGCGCGTATATTAATTGGGACCAATTGGCGAACGAAAGGGGAAAATCGGCGGCGAAACGGGCAGTCGAACGACACGCGGTTTTCGCCAGTTAACGGCGGCGATTTTCCGGACTCGGTCCGTGGCATAGTCCGAAATGGCCCCGTTATAAACGCGCCGGACACGGACGTACGAATTTCAAAAGGCAACGGCGGCGACGTGTGTTGTTTGTGCCCGGTGTCGGCGACCGTGTCTACCCCGCGGGACGGCGGTCGCGTTTAATAACTACACAATGGCCGGCCGTCGGGATAAAAATTTCGTGAAAAATAAAGAACCGAGGCGGTCCCGCGCGCGTATACGCGTAAACGTTATAAATAAATCATCGATAACAATATACACATTATATAGAAACGACTATAATACGCAACGGCCGGGCCATTAATTTTACACGTTATATACCATTAATATAATACGCCGGCGCTCTTCGATCCGATCGGTACGACAGATTATGAACCTATATTCGCGCCGGGAATCTGTCTCTAATTACGGCGACCGTACGCTTATTATTATTGCCGATTGGCCCCGACGGGCACCTAACCGAACTCGGGACGGTTTTCTTTTTTAATATCCTAAGCAAGACCGCGTGTTACCTCACGACGACGATTTCGCGTTATTAATACGCGCGCGCCAAAAACGGACCGCCGAAGTTTCGCGTGTACGTATTGTCGGGACAAAAGGAAATGTTTTTCGGGAAATTTTTTTCAACGATCGACCCGCGGTCCTCTTCCCTCCCTCGACGCCATTCCGAGTTTCGGTCGGATTACGGTGCGCGTATGCGCTACGGCCGCCGTAACAATAAGCCCACATAAATCAATTTAAACGGAAATTTCTGAACGTACGGGACGGTAATGGAGAACGGAGCTGCCTGGTCCTTTTATATATAAGTATTGTGTGTCTGGCATTCGATAACGCGTGAAATACGTCGAGAATTGTATTCGAAACGCCTTTCGCGAAATAAATGTGTACGAGCGGTGCGTAGAAAACGCGAAATAACGTTCTCAGACGCCTCGGTTCTTTGTACGCGATCGAAACGCAATAGGACGTCGTCTGGACCGATTCAGTGGAACGCTTCTAATTAAACAGAAACGAAGGTCTCTAGGCCGCGCTTATTTCGGGTACGTAGAAATTGATCGCCGGAATTAAAATCAAAAATAACTTAAAATATTTCGAAATATCGCTCCGTCCAAAGACGACCGTCAACCGTCGTCATTCCCATTACTCTTACGTGTACGTCCGTAGTGGACATATTCGAATCGTTCGCAACGCGTTATGTACTACTATACGGTTTGAACGGTTTCGCCTTTTTGACCGCGACGATTATGCGTTCGCGCCGCGCTAATTAACCGTTGTTCGCGCGTCCACCGCCATACTACGCCGGACGTTGAAACGACGGAGCGGGTGGAGGGAAATCACGGACAAATTGTAATAAATCGCGCCCGTACGCGTTACGAATTTCGACGCCATAACGAATAACGGTCCTTTTGACTTTGTGGAATTCAAAAGTGCCGCGCGTATTCGTGAATGAACCGAATTGTGGACGGGTTGTTTAATCGTAGCGTGATGTATATCAGATAGTGTGTACGAGACGATCGCATCGATTTTCGTGTTGGCCCGTCTGGCGAATCCGAGAACCGCGCGTGGACCTATCGTCGGAAAAGTCCTCGTAATAAGAACGCGCCCGTACGTTTTATTAAAAAACGTACGGGCGCGTGCACGCCGGTGACGACACGACGCCCGATATCAATATCGGCTGGGCAAACCATTTTTTATAAACGAAAGGTTTCCTCCCTCCCCAAAGACGTTTCCCTCTATTATTAATTTTTACGACTCGTAATTTATTTCGATCCGTTTTCGTGACGTTTCGACGCGCTTCCTCTAATAAAAATACTATTTTTTTTGTGTTTTAATCTCGAAAAACAAAACAAAAACGTACGAAACGTAATTAAAAAATGTACCGCGGTTGAAACTAGTTTATCGATTCGTTCCGTGAGAAGGAAAACCTTTTGATTATACGTTATTATGTCGAGTTGGTCTTCCTTGATTTATAAAAGAAAACGTTTCGGTAACGAGTAACGTAATAAATACGACAATAATTCGAACGCGACCGATATTTATTTAAGCGTAACACGCGCGTTCCGTAGAAATTCAAATTCTCTTATCCGACTTAATATTATACTTAAAAGATGGCGTACTTACGTATGTGGCATGAACCAAACGTCGATGTGACGTACACGAATGTGTACACATACACTCCGTGGAGGCCCCGTAATGTTATTCGGTGGTTCGCGTTTGATACGTCGCGCCGGCGGAACGTAAATATTTTTTCGGCGACGACTCGATCGCGTAATTAAACGACCATCCGTCGTCATTTTGCCGAACCGTTAGCGAGCCAATCGACTGCGGCCAATAATACATTAGGAACGCGCACTCAAATTCACAAATCCGACAAATACCACAAGTACCACTTACATAGCGTTCGTACAATTACGAAAATATAATAAAAACCCGATCGACGATATAGTCGCCGATGTATCGTACTCGGTAACGGAATTCACCTCGGGTCCGTATATTATAATCGTGTGTCGTCCTCGCCACCGCCGGACGGACCACACGCGAGTCACGCGGCGCGCTGTTCGTTATCTAATCGTATTAATATCGTCGTTATTTTCGTTCGCGCGATCGTTTTCATTTTGCCGCCTGACGCCGTCTAAGCCAGAGACGAACGACAAATTTGTCTCATAGAACGAAATGTGTGTGCGTGTGTGTATTATAAATACGAAAAATCGAAAATGTCGAGCCTAAACGGTATGGCACGTTAGGTATTACGACGTCAAGCCCATATACATTATATATATATATATATATATATATATATATACACGTCCAGTGGCGTACTAACTGAGATAATTCCCCCCCGGAAATTTTTAGAAAAAATTAATTTCTTACGAGACGTATATTTTTAGTCAATATTAACGAAAAACTAAAATATTTTTATACTTCAATACACGTTATAATAAAACGTGTTCATTAAAAACGAATAATCTATTAAAGTTTATAATGTGTCTTGTTTCGTTAGTGTCATCCGATTAATTTATTTAAAAATTAACCCTCCCTGACATTCATGTCTAAGTACGCCAATGTACACGACACTCCGTTCCACGGACGTAACCACTAATCTCGGGAATTGTGTACGATGTAAATTGTACGGGCGCCCGTGTGCGTCGGAAAAATCAACACGCGCGCGGTGATCGTCGATTGAAAAATAAACAATCACGCGAACATTAAACGTCGTCAGCGCGTTCATTATACCGCCTGTACCCACGCGAATTCAAATACCAGTCGTCGACGGTTTGTATTTACGCCGAAATCGGCCGATCGTGTAAGACGACCGTTATATACGTAAGTACATAACCGGCGCGTTTCGATAAAACGTACGTCGTTATTCGTAATCAAATCGCGCGGAAACTATCGTCGGAACTAGAGAAAACGACGTTGAACGAGTTTAAACAACCGCGATCGCCATGTACACGAGGATTCGATTCGATTATTTTTTCGTTCCGTTTACGCGCCGCGTTAAATATTTCGTTTCGACGGTACGCGGATTCGGCACTCGAACCGAGTATCGCGTAAATTAAAGCGAACGCGTTCGTAACGTTAATAAAACTCGGCGGGCTAATAATATCTCGAGGCACTTTGAACGGAATGCGCGCGTTCGAATGTCGTTCGGCCCCACACGTCGCGGCGCTTTTACCAAGTTTCACGACGGCCCAGTGGAATTAGTGACCGGTGTTCGCGACGACATTTCTGAATACGGAACGTCGAATGACCGAATATTCTCGCGTGCTCGTATTACGTCCCGGGCGTTTTGTTATAAAAATCCGCGTCGGAGCCGTTGTCGTTCTCTACATTTCGATTGTTAACGTGATACTTCGCCACCGTGAACATCGCTGTCGCGACGAATCATTATTAGAAGTAAGGGTCGATAAATACGCGCGCGATACGTCTAGTAGCGTATCGTCAATTGGGAATTATATCGAAAAAATGAAAAAAAAACCCTACGTGAAAATTCCGTCTTGACCTACGAACTTGTATAGAAATATTGAATTTTCTATATAGATTATCGAATTCGTCGGCCTTGTTCGTACGCTTCCGTAGTATACTGTGACAAAATCTATGTACATTATATTTAGGTGGGCGGAGACTTATTTACACAGTAGTTCGCGAGACTACACACTTTACCGATATCGCAGTTTGGCGCGACTTTACAATTTAACGAAGCGAATTTTTCTCTTTAATTATTATACTACCGTAAACTTAGGTATGCTTAAATATATATATATATGGTGGTCGCGAAAGGATTTTCAAAGTTTGCTATCGAAAACGCGTAACGCGTTAGGAGGCAGGAGTTGAGAGTATTATTTGGAGAAAGGTCGACAGAGGGCACGGTAGAACTTTCGTATTATTGTCGTTATATACGTATATACAGGGAGTCCCACGAAGGGCAGACGAACGCGAACAACTTTCGTTCCATTCGATATTTTTGAGTTTTGGTGTTCCTTTGTAACGAACGTTTGAACCCTGTGCTACAATTAACGTGTTTTTAAACGTATTTTTTACAACCACCGAATCGTAGATAATTATTATACGTCTTCGCGAAATTCCGAACGACAAAATTTTGGACTTTTTCCAAAACAGTTTTCAGTTTTAAGTCATTGTTCGTAATAGAGTGTAGAAGTGGTTAGGCGGGTAGGCAAAGACAGTAGGGAAATGGCGATGAAAAATCGGAGGGGTAAAAGGAAAGCCGAAAAAGAGGTGGCGTGAAGTGTGATAGAAAGAGACGACGCACAGGGTGTGCGCGAAAAAAACTCGCGGCGGCTGGTGGAGAGCGGCAGGAACCGGACAGAATGGAAGGCGAGATCGAGTATGGCAGGCCGAACCCGTATGGTCTGGCGAAGAACAGAAGATCAAGCGGCGTGTGCACTCGGACGTACCGAGCGCGCCAATTGTCGCGTTCGCCGCCGTGTACGCTCATATTTTACGGTTACCGACGGCGGCGTCCCGTTTCGCGATCGTCATTTCGATCGTTTTGTGTTTTTCTTATCGTTACGCCGTACGGTGGACGGAACAAGTGACCCGCCTCTGGCCCTCTCTTAACGCGCCACGCGTATTATTATGTAGGATACGTCGCGATATACGCGCGTACTTGATATTCGTGTAATACAATCGTGGCTATTTCCGAACAATCGCTGCCGGTGCGCCAGCCCAGTCACTTCAAACACAATGCGCGTATTACAACGATAATAATTATAATAACACGTCCGACGCCGGCCCGCGCGTTATTATTTTACGTCCTTCGGCGGCGGTTGCCGGAGGAAACGCGACGGGCGTGTCGGGAACGATTTCGTTTTTCGCGTTTCGAGCTCGGGCGACGGCCCGGCCGACCACACGTCGCCGAACGATCGGCTGTTAACGCGACGCGCGGTATATGGCCGCCGTCCGGATCGCTCGCACGACTGCGTACGTTTCCCGAATCGTCGCGATGAACGTCTACGTGACTTTAATAACGCTTGTCCCGACGATACCCTTAATCCCGTGATATACGCGACACGTTACGGGCGACGATATTTTAAACGTTTAAGGCGTCGGAAGCTACGGCGAATAATGACGAATGGGTTTTGATTTGTTCGCAACTGGTCGTTCGAAACGTTTTATCGAATTACATAATTTGTTCGTTCCGATACGGCGCACGCGCGAATTCGATATTCTTTTATGCGGTGGTGAGGTGAAGGGGCCGGGTACTTTTAAGCGGTTTCGGTATTTTAGCGCGAGATTTTTAATGGCTAATGCGACACCGAGAGAATCGCTAATTATCAATAAACGACGTAATATTCCGCAACGGTGACATGTCGACGTTTCTTCGAGCGGGGGCCTACGGAAACTTGTCGAATGAAAAAAGTATTTAATAACGGAAAGTGACTATTAGTTATTAGCTCGACGTAACGTAATAAAAACCGTTAATTTTTTCGGCCCCCGAGAAGAATTCGGCGTTTTGCGCAAATTTTCCGTGTAATTTCCAAGATAAAATCGATCGCGGCACGTTTTATGCCTAAAAACCGAACGGTATTGTTAAACTTAAGTACGCGACACGGCGCGAATCGATAGGCCCGTCGGCGCAATAAAGCGTATCGGCACGAGGGGAATATAATTTATATTACGCGCAATAGCCGCGTGGAAAATATTTCGAGCGCATTAAAAGTGTTTCGGGAATTTCACTCGACGTGCTCGCGCGTATAAAATATCCGTTCCGACTACGCAGTTTCTATATTATCGCGTCGAATAACGATTTTTTTCAAAAACGTACGCGTTTATAATATCAGATAGGTACACTTATCCGGCCGTTTATTCGACGGCGAGACCGCTAACCGTTGATATTCGGGCAACTACAAACGCGCGCCTCCTCCAATCGAGTATTACCGAAGCGAACGGTTTTAATACGGTTTCGATATTTATCCGAAACGCTTTCGAACGTACGAAATTGCGCCGCGAAAAATATATAATCGAAGACCGCGAGTCGAGTGTACGACTCGAAACGTAACGGGCGATCGGGGGGGGGGGACTGAGTGTGGGGTCGGTTGGTTTCCGGAATATTAACGAGCGGTGTGCGTACGGGCTCGGGAAAAATATAGCCCCGGTGGTTGGACGTTCGTTTTTTAACAACTCGGGCGTAATGTAGTGGGCGGGCGACGACGCCCAAGCGCAATTAGCCACCGAAGCATTGGCCAGCGTACGCACCGGTCCAGGTTGAGTACCCAATCTAATTTAGTAACGAGCGCGCGTACATTGCGTTCCCGTGTTTTATACAGTTTACGTGTATGTGCACCGCGCTATTCCGCCAACACTACGCGTAACGATAATAAGTTATAATTCGCGCGTGTGTTTACCACCGCGTGCAGTCCGTAGAAGTTAAACTATCGCTATTTTGGTATATATAAGATCGTGGGTTTTTTCTTCTTAAAGCGTAACACAATGCGATTCGTCTAAAAACGGAGTTTTATTTATTAAATACGAATAGGTCTTACGTTACTAATATCAACCGATGAAATACTAACCTAAAAACAGAGAATCGACAAACAAAATGTTCACGCTTCACTATTCTTATTATAAAAACTTGAATCGTCTTTTGCGCTTTTAAATTAATTTCACGTACATAACCGAGTTTTTACGCAATTATCGAACGACATTTTTAATCTAACTACGAGTTATTATTCCACTGAAATGATACGACGTTCTCCTCACTGGTGGCTCCCTCTTACGGCTCAATTGAGAAATACTCGAATGTCAATGTCAACACAAAGCTTACACATATATACGCGCATTCGATCCGGTAAAAAATATTTAGGAATTCTACTAAAGAGTACGTCGTAATTGTACGTTCGGTCGTCGTAACGTAATAACCGTAAACGAGAAGAAACTTCGCCTTTCCGTCCCCGATTTTGCGCGGTGTAATTACGACCGGGCTCCGTAATTAATGAATTCGCTCGAAACGCGCGCGCTCGTGTTTATCGGAGATCAAACGCTCGCGCGCGTAAAATACGCCGGCGGTCGCCTCCGGAAAACCGTAACCGTGTGTTCTCACTACTCGGTTTTAAAGGGAAACCGATCGATCAGGTAACCATCGCCCAATAGCGCGCCCGATAGCGTACAAATCGCCGCTAATTACTTTCGTACACAAAAACCAAAATTAGGTAAGCCCGTCTTTATTTAATATTAACGTGCGGCGAACTTTGTGGCGCCCGTGCATTTGGAAACGACGACGATGTTTACGGGCCATTCGCGCCCGTATTCGTGTGCGCGAAAATAACCTACACGGTCGCGCTATCGTTGTACGATATTATTACGTCCGTTACTGTAATTGACGTTATTTACGATAACCGCGTGAAATCCAAATTCCGCGCGGAACAATAGTAACTATTAATACGTACGCGGCTAGGGTGGCGTAAATCATTCACGTTCTTGGCCGTCGTCGGAAACCAGAACGTTTTTGTTTTTTTTTTTTACACTTCGGTCGACGATTCTCGTAACGTGCACGTAAGGCCGTGTGTCACTTTGGGATGTTCAGGGGTACGCGCTCCCTGAACGTAAACGCGAAGATTTTTCAACCCTAATACAATTCGCTGTTTGAAATTTATCCTCCCCCCCCCAACGAACACGTCGCGTCGATATTACCGTTTTGACGAGTAAAATACCGTTTAAAAGTCCCGCGAAAAACGAAATTGTAATCGTTCGAATCGAATTTTAAAACACGTTGGACGTTCGCTCGACGAAAACTGTCGATCGATGGTACACGCAATTTTGTCGAACGGTTCGGTTATTCGCTTATAACGTCGTCTCTAACAATACGTCGTCGTAAACACTTTGTACGAGAGTAGTAGTCAAATTATTCGGACGAACCCGAAGAAAATACTTCCGTTTTTTTTTTTACTAACTTAATAATCTAAACGCCGAAACGATAACGATAATCAAATAATAGGTAACACGTTCGTTTATAGTTTACGATTATTATTCAGTCGAAAAGAAATCGCTAGACTTTGCCGTCATTAATTTCAAATTACGTATTAAGTATTATGTACCTATAGTAATGGTTGTTTTTAATACGCGTACTATTATTATTTACGGTCGTTCGTTAACGTAACGAACTAAATAAATTAACTCGCTTTTCGACGTTTCTTCTCAATGTTTGGCGATCGCGAACATATTCTCGCCGACGGAATCTACGTTTAAAGTAGTCCCCCTATTTATGCGCGGGTTTAGTTTTCGCTACTTTTGTTCGATTGATCGTTGTCCGTAATGTCGGACTCGCCAGGCTATTTTCATTATGAAAATTTGATTTCGCTTCGATAAAAAAGTTTTGTTCACATCGCGGGTGAAAATATTTACACCCCCCCCCCTGGAAACGAGGGCTATCTACGAACACAAAACCACTCCGCGATCTTCGCGCAGACTTCACGTGTGTGTGTGCGTGTGTAATAGCGCACACGACTATACCGATTATCGTAAAAACCGTCGGGTCCGGTTTGGTATAAGAATAAATCACGGGAAAGAGCCTACGGATCCGGACCTCGTCCCCCGGCCATGTGCGAGAGAAATAAATTACGGACGTATAATTTCAACGTGTAGTTTTATACATATCGTTATTGCTGTCCCGCACGGAAACGTTGGTCGGTACGCCGATTATCAAAAGCCGTAGAAAAAACGATACCCCCGATTAAATGAAATATCGTTCGTTGTACGAAAAATTTCGTTTTTTTTTTTCATTACTTTTCCATTATTCGTAAATTGATAGATATTTTTGTCACATATATACATATATATATATATAACACGGTTAAACGATACGGTATAATATATCGGTGTTCGCTAGGTAGGCATTACCATAATTATTTCCCGAGTGTCTTCTCCCCCTTTTCGTTCGATCGTACCTATTATATTGTCACGAACAATAGTCGAAAAAAATCACTCACACACAAACGCCTGTACACTTGTCGTCGCGAAACAAAACAAAAAAAAAACGTACGTATATATTATATTCGTACAATATATAATCTTACCCGGAGAGATTTCGAACGCGCGTTGTTCTCTACTCACCCGGTCCACCACGGCGAACGGCTGCGGTAGCGCGGTGATCTCGCGTGAATATCCGCGCGCGCGCGCACAATGCTTTCGCGCGCAATTTGCCGGGACGCAAAAGGACAAAAAAAAAATACCACGAGAACAATATACGTATATTCGAATTGGCGTTCAAAAAATGTTCCGGCGAAATTAAATATGGTAATTTGGGGTCTCCTTACGTTTTTTTTTTCGCTCCCCGTTTTCACGGCCCATTTACAACCAGAATGCGTTTAGAGAGCGTATCAAAGGTTTTTTATATATATATAATTTATGCGACACGGCGCGAATACGTCTTATATCGCCAATCGACTCTCGAAATAACCCTCCGTCACCGTGAAAATAAAATAATTTTTCGCTCCGGGACTATGTAGACCTGCGCACCGAAACGTACGCGCCACCGAGTAGATTTCCGAACGTTTCGGCGCGACGAAATCCTTCGAAAATCGCATTGTGTACGTACGTGAACAATAAAATAATATATATTCGGGCGTACGCGATCCTATATGGGTACACGGAATACCGTAGACGCGTGCGAAATACAAAACCGAAACCTTTTGAAAAACTTCGCGTTATTTTCTTATCGTCGTCGGATAAGCGTTGTTTACACACACACACGCACCACGGCCGTCGCGAACAATACGAGTATTGTTTCGTCATCATTGTGTTATTGCGGCTGCAAAAACACAACGCTTTCATTGTACGAAATCGAAAAAATACGTCAATAATAGTTAAAATAATATGCACACGCCTGCCGGGGGCACAATAGTCAATAATAGTTCGAACTGTGTGGAACGCCGTGGGAAAACGGCCGGCGTTAATTAATAAAATAACGTTATCTAAGCGTAATGGACGTATTGTTTCTCGTACGTTGTACGATTTTGCGCGATTTACGCGCGTGTTCGCGTCCGTAAAAACGCATGTGCACCGTACGGTTTGATAAAAAAAAGAAAACCGAGTTTCGTAACGAGCGTTTCGTCGCCGAAAAAACAAAAAGAAAAAACCGCGTTTAAGTCGAATCGCAGAAACCTCGTGCGACGGTTTAGCTAACGGGTCGACGAAAAAAACTTCTTTCGCCCGCGCCGCGGCATTTCCCGCGCGCGTTACGATATAAATTCGTCGTCGCGGCGAACGTTTGTTTCCGTTTTTCGTAACGCGACACAGTTTTACGCGTCGACAGTGTCCCGCGCACAATTTCCGCGAAAGTAATTCGTTCGAAATACCTGTACGCGATATTACGAATAAGACAACTGATATCGTTAATACCGACGCCGCGCCGATCGTTAATCATGGAACACACGGGCGTCTGCTCGCGTCGTCGTTCGTCCGGACAATATATATACATATACGTAGAAAATTGGTTGGTGCACGCGACACGCTTGTACGAGCCAAACGGTTGTGGTGCGAATCGAAAACTACTACGATTCGTTTCGTCACACACGAGGGATACGGCCGAAAGAGGAACGCGGTCGGACGCTTACGATAACGCGTTTCTCGCTTATGATCACCAACCGAAAAACCCGTACGCGGCGAACGAAACCGAAATAATTATAATAACGATCGCGTCGTACCCCGAGCGAGCATGGTCGCCAAGAAACGTTTCGCGACGTTTTACTTTACAACCGTGACGCATTAACGGGGCATTTCGTTTGCTCGTGTTTCAATATCCACACGACCGGTCACGTACACCGTCGTATTTGTAGCACGTGGCGTACGTGCGTTTCTCTATGTACGTCGTGCTTGGGGGGTCTGCGCGGCGAATTGTACGAAAATCGCGTTTCGCGCATCGAAGATCGGACCGCTTTTACGCGCATCGGCATTACAACTGGCGGTCGATACATATGAAACGGTTATGGTTGTCGCAAAAGAGAACTAAAAAAAAAAAAAAACCGCTTTCGTTTTTTTTCCCCGGACGACGAAATACGGAAAAATGGTCCGAACCGTCCGGAACTCGTTAGAAAATACTTGCCGACCCTTGTTACGTAGTCGTAACACGGAGCCGCGCGGCCGGAAGACCTGCCAGACGTGATCGACAGATTATGTTTCCCCCCATAAAAATGTATAAAACACCGCGCGAACGCGAAGAGAATAACGCGAAAAAAACGTTTACGTACGACACGAACTTCGTTAAATAGTCGCGTTTTATCTCAAATGTCGTGCGTGTCCGACTTCGTGATAATAGGAACGCGGAGTTTTTTTCCACGTACCTAAACGGTTCGTCGAATAATATCTGTCCACGAATGTCGCGTTATACACGGACGGCCGTTGTTCGAAATGAACAAAATGTCGGGGACGCCGACCGTCTATCGTACGCGCGCAAACACGCCTTCGCGTAATCCGCGGTGTTCGCCCGCGCGTTTTTCGCGAGCCGTTCGTGCGTTCGAATAACAACGGCGGTTTAATTGACATTGGGCGCGTAACAGCGTTTCGGGCGCGTGTTTCTGAAAACGCATTTTTCAAATACACCGAAGGGAAGTTTTGCGAAACTGTTACTGCGCGAAAGGTACACTGCAGCCGGCAAAAGCCCTCCTCTTGTTCGCAGGACGATGACAAGAGCCGTCGATAAGGGTCTTGTACACACACACATATATATATATATATATATATAAACGTTCGGTGGCGCTTTTTCGCAACGTTACGTACTAAACTTTATCAATAACCCCTTTGCTTTTGTTCGAATTCTTTCGTTACGGAATTTTCTCTCTTTTATAACGAAACATTCGTCCCGTTCCTTTTACCCGTGTCGTGTATATATTTATATATATATATATATATATATATTATATCGGCCGAAACGGCCGTAACGCGCGCGTATTGTGTTTTCAGACCCTTTATTTCGTCGCGAGTAGTACTTATAGGTAGTTGTAGGTCGTACGCATTATAGTTTTACGTGTTTTTTTTCGCCGTGCGCGGGCTTTTGTCCGCGAATTCCAAACGAACCGGATAGTAATCATCGTTATCCATTCGTGTATGGCCACGATTTTTATCGTCCTGTCGATTATTCTACAGTCTGAACGATAACCATTTGGAACAGGGCATACAGGAACATAAAAATATCGCTTTTTATTGTTATTACACGAATATTGTTTACAAATAAATACCTACTCGGGGAACGATAACAACAGCGCGCCAACATAATGCGATTAAATAAGGCTTTGTATATATTCGCCGACGGGTTTATTCCCATTTATTTCTCTCTTACCGAGTTCGACAATTTTCGAATTTCCGAACATATGACGGAGAGGGATTGAGAGAAAGAGAGATAGATAGGTAGATAAGTAGATAGATAGATAGATAGAGAAAGAGAGATAGAGAGAGAGAGTTAATGTTCTACAATACTGAATTTCTATTTTAGTTTTATATTTTATCGTTCACACGTACTGTGACCTATGAATAATCCGTCCATTATCACTAAATATAGAAATAACGAATTGCGAAAAACATATACGCTTAGATTCGCTCGGTTTGAAACAATTACGACGTTAATGTGTGCGTGTATATTTCTCCGTATATTATTATTTATTGTGTAAACAATTGTGTTCCCGGACGGAAACAGCGGCCGAAAAATACGCTCGAAGTGAAATTCGCGGAAAATAGTAACGATATTTTTCTCACGCACAAACACGCCGACGTCTGATTGTATAACGCGTCGTTAACCAGTGGTCCGCGGAGCACATAAGTTGGCGTCCCTGAGTGGTAAACAAAAAAAGAATCCCCGTAATCTGGCGTTGCTCGGCACACGTGTGCTTGAAGTAATCCCCGAACCGTCTTAATCCCAAAGTCCGTACGCTTTTCTCCGGTGATTTCTAATGCTAATGGCTTGGTTAACATCAGGTCGATGACCACGAAATGGGCGAACCACGTTTAATTCGTAACCGGCTATACGTAAAAATCTATTTTTGAAAACATAAAAACCCGAAAATCGTCGACATATTCGAAATACTATATTTAGTCAAAAGCCGGTGGACATTGGTTTTTAAAAACGTTCGCGTTTGTGTGAATATTATTATTAAAAAAAAGTTATAAGCCGCGGATGCGGTGACATATTATTACGCGTATACAGAGTTATTAAATAATTGTATTCGGAAAACGATTTTGAAGCGACGGTATAATCGAGGAACGTGAGAAATATCGTTAAAATGTAACTCGCGTCACGTTTCGAGATTTTATTAAAAAATACGAAAATTGTCCGCGTTTGAAACTAAAATGTCAAAAACTTCGATTACACCTTCGTTTTGTGACGCAATTTTAAAATTGATTTTAAACGAAGCGTAAGGAAAATCGAAAAATACGTCGAATATGCGATTTATACGAAACAAGCGCTGGGCAACAAAAAAGAAAAATTAATAAATAAACACAAAAAACGCGGCGTCCTTAAACAACAACGTAATAAATTATATTTCGTATCACGAAGGGATCTAAAAAACGGTTATGAACCCTGTAAAAACCTGTATACGCGACACGTTGACCGAGTAATTCGTTAACGTCGATATTAGCGTAACGACGCGTAATTTTAGGGGCTAAGACAAAGACGGACTTTTGATTATCGCCGTCAAAAAATACGTAACCGCGTGGGCGATAATATAGTAAAAAAAAAACGAAATCGCGTAGTCGGTTTCGAGTAAACGACACGTGTGCGCGCTTCACCCGATTACGTACGGATAGGATTATCGAACGAATCTCGAGAATAAAACGCAGTGTTGTCCCGCGACCGTCGTGACCAATATTATTGCGTGTAACCGTCGGACGGCAAACGCCATCGGTGATCAGATTTCGAACGAATCCGTTTTCGCTTTACTTCGTTTGCTCCGGCAATTATCGTATTCGGCGGTTTGACAAGTGTGACGCGCGAATTTTCGTTCGCGTTTTACATTTTTACAATTAACGCGATCCGCCGTCGTCGTGCTCCTTATTTATTTGAGGAAACCGACGGTGAGTGGCGTTATTTTTGTACGTCACGCCGGAAACGTTTTACGACGTAACAAGCGCGCTTTTAAACGGAACGTATTCGAACGTATGTTCGAGCGGCCCGAACTAACGACGCGCACCGTCGACGGGTAATCATCGAACGTGCCCCGGGCGGCAAACGTATACACGTCATTCGGTCAGCGTCTTTTCGGCCGTACGACGTTCGTCGGCTAAATGGATCGTCCGCGCGAAATATCGGCGAAAACCACCGTCAATCGCGCGTCCGGGTACGTGCCCCTCATCACCACCCTCCCACTGAACCACTACCGGGTGCCTAAACGCAATAACGAATTTGAAACGATTTTTATCGATCCGGCGGCTCACCTTTGTCCGGACGTTCGGCTCGTTGATTGAATCGCGTAACGAATATATCGCGCCACGCCCCTCCGTACCGTGACGACGTATTCGAACAATAACACGGTTCGCGTACGTCGGTAAAAACAAACACGTATCGTATTATCTATATTCTCTCCGGAATCGAATATAACGTACGACGAGACGACGGGGGAACGTAAGAGCCGCGGAGACGAGTTACGCGAAAATTCTATTATCGGAACGGACTCTGGTCGACGTCGTGGGTCGCTTAGTCACCTCGTAAATAATAAACAAACGAAAACGATCGATCCGCGTTCCGACAATATCGCGCACGTATATAAACGCGGAATAATTATAGATACGTAATGGGCGAGCGTTCCGATTTCGCGAAATATCCGACGGTTGGTTTACGAACCGAGCGATCGTTTCCGAAACGTGATCAGCCATCGAGCGCGTAAAAATATGCGCGACCGCGTCGTTTCTCGACCTACGATGGACGTCAGAACGGCGAGTACGTGCGGCGAAAACGTTCCTTTTTGAAAAACGGGCGCGCGCACTAACGCTTTTTCCTTTTATTCCGCTCGTTTCCGGTGCGCCGCCCGTATCGCCGTAGTAATACGCGTTTAATCGAAACGTCCGACGCGTCCCGCGTGCGTACGGTGGCTTTCCAAAAACGGCAACACCTCGGACAAAACGTCGGTGGTATATTCGGCGTTCGCCATTGAACACCCGTCGCGTCAACTCCACATTTTCCCGTTAATTTCGCTATCAATTAATAATCGTACCTATTGTATACACGCGCCCGCACGAATATTTAACGCTCGCCCGCCGCCGTATACGGCTGACGTTGATATGTGGCCAGCGATACGACGACGGCGCGGCGGCCCAGTACGCTAGCGCCCGCCCGTGCGTCGTGTACCGCACGAAGTTCTACCGACCCGTCGCCTGAGGTTTATGTGAAAAAAAAAACCGGAAACACGCGCCGTTTAATATCCGGAAAATATTAACGCCGATCGTTCCATCTATAAATAATATTACGCCGCCGCCTGTCGTATTGGCGCGTATGTTCGGACGACGGAATAAATCGATCCGTATTTACGCGTTAGGAAACGTTCGATGCGCGCGAAACGTTATTGTGTTCGAATCGCGGGCACGATCATCGGCCGTGATTCCGATTCCGGCCGTCGTCGAAAATATTACGCGAATGTCCGCGGATCACGTGACTCGGTCGGGCGTTGTATTTCAATACGCAGTGCCGGGGGGCTGGCACACCGTTTCGCGAAACATCTTTCCCGGCGAAAACGTGTTCGTTATATTTCTTTTCGAAAAGACTTCGGACTATGTCGGACAAATTTATCGAAATGGCCGACGAACATTCAATATCGGGGAAACGTCGCGCCAACGTATTCACGGTCGAAGTAAACACTCCAAACGTTCACGATGCCAAACGTGTGTGCGCGTTGTTCGACAACGAACGAACGATAAAACCGTACAAAGGTGGTGTGGAGGGAGGTGGGTGGGTGAAGAAAAGATTTCTCTCTATCTTCTAGTTTTCCATTTCGAGCACTGGCAATATCGTTGCGTTCCAAAAAAAAAAAACCATTCCGAATGAAACGCGATTTACGTTATAACTAAATAGAAACGGAACAAATTATCAGACTACTTCGAATACCGTCTGCGAACGATTCACTAATAGAAAATGGGTAAGCGGGTGAAAATCGGTGCACTCGCGCCATCCGCGAACGTGTTACGAGATGGAATGTTTAAAAAATTACGTAAAACGAAAATAATTGACGGCGATAAAAACAATAATAACGCGTATATCGCGAAAAACTTGATAATTGACTTTACGGACCGAATCGAAACGGTAAAATTGTCGGAGAAATAACACCCGCGTACGATAACCTTCTCGGATATACGCGCGAATAGATTAGCGAAACGATAATCGAATCGGTATTAAGCGCCTATTAATTACGCGCGAAGGTCGTTGAAATATTGTCAATGAAAACAAATTCGTTATCGGCGACGCGAAATACTCGTTATTTTTTCGCTCGTGTTTACGATAACGGGGCTATTAAACATTAACGGCCAATTAAATGTGTATGCCGCCGCCCATCCCAACACAGCCGAATCGTTTGTACGATTATCTACGTGCGTCTATAACGAAAACTAAATCCGCACGAAATTACGTAAACTACTCGTCGTCCATGTAACGCGCGCCGTATAAATTAAAATGTTACGAGGGCGCCGAGAAACTTCGAATCTTCGTGGTTTTCCCTTACGGTGCGAGACAAAAAACCGCAGCAGGCGAAAACGTGCCGAATAATGTACCGCTCTAGGCCGGATCGTGATAATTACGACGGAAACGATTATAATAACGGGACGAGGCGCCGAAAACACCGTAATAATTGTAAAACGTTGCACGGATTCTTTTACGCATTATTTCGATATCGCGAAAAAGTTGACGGGAAAAATACGCGACGAATTCCGCTATCGGGTTTATCGTCGCGTTCATCATCTCGGCTACAACGGCGACCGTTCGTATTTTCCGTGTCGACCTGAACAAGATCAACGTTTACAAAAAAAACGATCCACTCGGTCTACAAAAAACGACGTTTTCTAATTAGCGATAGAAAAATGACACCGCGGCGTCGTGACCGAATTCAAATGTAAACTCCTCCGTATAAAATCGACTAGGAATTGATTGTAAAATTAACGCGACGTTTTATTAGGGCAAGTAACGTAATTTCGGTTCGTTAAGCTTTGTTTAAAATATATAATATTCCGCGTCATCGATTCCGATGAAATTGGCCGTATGTGTACGAAAAATTGTTTACAAAAAAAAAAAACCGAAGTAATTATCTTAATTTATCGTTACGCGTACGGTGCAATTTTTGGCCTTTGTTAAGCGTACCCGCGTGGGGAACGAGCGACGGTATTCACGAGGGTAAAACGCCCGTGTTCGCGCGTATAATAACATTACGTTCACCGCGTGTGCGTCGAGACGTAATTTCTCCCTAGTTCGGCCCCTCCCTCGCCATACCCTCCCCCCGGGGTTTCCCCATTATCGCTCGATGATTTATATTTTTAGAAAACCGAAAAAAAAAATTAATAATAATAAGCCCCCCGTCGAGATATCGCCGCCGCGGGGGCAACTCATTATTATTTCGTTCGTTCGTACGTACCGTATACAATACGATTGCCGTCGGGATTTCGGGATTTTCACCTGACGCGCGTGTTGGAAAACAATAATAGGAGGAGGAGGAGGAGGAGGAAGTGGTCGAACCTTTTTACACACTCGTCATGTACCATATCCTCGTATCACGAAAAAGTCTCGGAAAATACGATATTAGATAGGTTAGTGGGTATAACGTATATATATATATATATATATTTATTATCGCACTGCGCAGACTATACGCGGTTTTGACGGATTGGATTTGGTTCATGGTAGTTCGTGAAAAATCGATTTTCGGACGGGGCCGAGAAAAAAATAAATAATATACTAAAAATTTAACTCGGTAGCGCGTCGTCGGGGCCGGAATGAAAAAAGTAAAACGGTACCTCGGTCGGGCGGAGAGGGATGGCGCGACGGCGCGTGGAAGAGGCAGGGATGATTTATCTGTATTCGAAAAAATAGGCGCGCACGATCGCCCGGTATCTTTGTGTAGACCATGACGGATTACCTCTTTGACACGGTCGTACGCGCGCGCGCGAACATAGACAGTCGTTTTTCTCTGACCCATGCCCGTCGTACAACGAAACCCGACAGCCATTTTCTTAATGGATTCTCTCGCCGGCCGCAGCAGGTATTGCCGGCTAATAATGACGGCGACGATGATAATAATAATACGGGCGCGCGACGCGGTAATTTAGTGTCGGCTCCGGCGTACACGAAGGGGTGGAAACGAGGGTATTGTGTGCGCGGTTCACGGACAAAACGCGAAGTCGCCCGGTCCCACACAAATATATACGAAAACGATCGTGGCTGTGTATATCATGCGTTCTTACAATTTCGGCCGTACGTACAGATAAATTATTTTATTGATGGACGGACGACGGTGCGTTGGCGCCGCCGCTGTCGGCCCGCGTTTGAAACGCTCGTACGCTACGCTTATACGCACGGGTCTATTTGGCCGAGTCCTTTTTTCACGTCCGCGCGTAAAATAAATATTATCGTCGCGGTCGACCGGAGTGTTTTTCTCCTCTCTACCCATCTCGTACACGTATCGCCGAGCGAACACGAAGGGAACG
This sequence comes from Geopemphigus sp. TES_GeoC_2020, assembly GCA_025469175.1. Taxonomy (NCBI): domain Eukaryota; kingdom Metazoa; phylum Arthropoda; class Insecta; order Hemiptera; family Aphididae; genus Geopemphigus; species Geopemphigus sp. TES_GeoC_2020. The sequence goes on from JAIPRN010002204.1 coordinate 32,390, forward strand.
CGATTATTCGTCGCCCGATACGGTCCGCTTGGATTTTTCACCTCGGAGCGGGCGAACGCGTGAGAAAACCGTTCGAATACAATACGGGCCGTCCAACCACCGCCGGGACGGTAAAACGGAAAGTTCACGAAGCCAAATGACCCGATACGCTTATATTCGGTTCCATCGGAAACGACGAATCGCCGCATGTGTGCCAGAGACGTGTTTTGTGTTTGTCCGTTTATCTCGCGGGAATCACGAAACGCGTGTAACGTATAATTCGCGCGATGTACCCGAATTAATTATACACAGGTGTGGTGTACGTACGAAAAACGATTTGGAAACATTGGCGACGCGAGAACGACGTAATTGGATAAATTCGGGGCGTGAAAGATGAAACGGTAATTTTACCGAGCGGCTCGACGCCGTCGCGTTTATAACGAAACCGGGGTCGGAGTTTCGCACCGATACGAATGTTTATTACAAATACACTCGTACGTAGTGGATCGAAACGCGCCGAAACCGAGTAAGACCGGACGAAAAAAATTCGTTTTTTTTTTTCGTTTTTTAATAAGCAGACACGTCGTCGACCGTATATTTCGACTATTGCGACGTAGCCGAATAATGTTCGGACGCGTTTAATTTCGACCCGTAGCGGCTTTCGTAATACCGTATTATTTACGATACGCCGAGTATTACGGGCGCGGAACGGCGATCCTTGAATAACCGCGTGACCGAATCGAAATATAGGTAGGTAGGTCCGAAACAACTTCCGCGCCCAACTATAAATTTGTTATTTATTCCGAAAACGGGTTTTCACCGTGCCGTTTCGTGAACGCTACATTTATACTCCGGCGACCGGATTGATATCTATTCCGATTTGTTCGTCGAACGGGTTTTTTTTCCCCTTCGTCTACACGATAAACGCACCGGCCGTTCTACACTTTACGCGTGCCAATAAGAACTTCGTTTTCGTAGAAACCGAACCGCCCGTGTATCGGTACGCGCCACCGTTACGTATCGA